>CAJUYG010005827.1:0-13160 GCA_910591675.1 Galerucella calmariensis
GAATATATTAAAATTGAGATCATTTATCATTAACGAATAATTAAGCTGTATATTGGTTTCAATTTGTTTTGTTTAATATCCTTCGTTTTTTTTTATCTCTCTTCACCTATATTTGTTGTATACTATAATTGTTTTTTTTTTTGTTACTCAGATTTCTTGCTGTAAACTATTTTGTTTTAAGAGCAATAAAAGTATTATTATTATTATTATTATTATAACCGAATTATTTTGAAGTACTTATAGTGTCACTACTGATAAAATGAAAAAAGAGGAGATAATATGGAATGGAAGTTCATTTCGTTCATTTCGTTCATTTTTGTTCCACTTTGAAAAAATTAAAATAGAGCTGTGACAATTTAGTTTTCAAAAGTGTGGCGCATATCGCACTTTCACCCTAAGGGTCGGCACCAGTCAATATTCTACACAAAGTGACATTCAAATTGAATGTAGAATCCGGTAAGTTGATGAAATACTGGGTGTTACATTTCAAATAACAAAGTTTTCGTTCAATTTTGGTATAACCGAGAATGCCATGTCGAAATATTGCCCATAAATTCTCTATCTAGGCCAATTTTTATAGAAAACGTGTAAGCTCGTCGTGGACTTGATGAATATTAGGAATAAAATAACAAAAGAAAATCTGGGAATGGTCTAAATTTCCAATATAAATTTCGAAATATTAATTTGAAGAAAATACTCATTGAAGGCTATACGCCTATAAATCTTACCTCTTACCACTCGGCTAGGAAGACAGAAGAAGGTGCGCGAAGTTCGTTGGGCAAGGAAACATAACGCGAAGGAATGTAACGTATTACTCTTAGTTAACACTCGATTTTATTTCTCGTCAATATAAAAATTGTTTCTTGAAGAGGTATGCTACAGAAACCATCACACCAATCATCATTCATGGAGCCATTGCGTGGAGAAGTGATTTATTGGTTAGCCTGGCATCACCAGTGAGAGAGAACACAAACAGCTGCCAATAAACGCTTTCTCTCTATATCTATTATAATTTCAAGTTGCATCAAATACATTTTATATTTTTTTTGCAGAATTTGTTTGCATGCTCCTAGCAAGTACAAAAATCTGACTAGATTTGGTTTGTGGTTGATTGTGGAGATGTCGCCACTATCGCATTCTAAGCATCCCCTTCACTGGAGTGAATGTGATTCCAGCGTCCTGCCCCTCCAGTCACCGTCTTGCTCCTCCAGTTCTGCATTATGCTCCCTGAGCTTCTGGGCGCATGCTATCTACCTTGTTCTGATAAGGGGCAAATACACTGGAACCGGTATACAAGTGATGTTGTCCTTTCTAATTACAAACCAGTATGGTTGGTTATATCGTGAAGATACCTCAATCCCGTTTAACTTGAAACCGTAATTCATTGTCTGTCGGTGCTTACAGCCCGAGGAATAGATGTTTGTTCTTGGTGAATGGTTCACTCTGTGGGGAGTAATAGCCACATTTTTAGGCGTTATAATAGTATAATACTATTATCTAGCAAAAAAATGCTTCAAGCATGTTTTTGGCATGGAACAACTGAGTTCTTTTTAAATTCAGGGGTTGATTTAGCTCCAATAATCATCAACTAGGTTTGCAGTTCCGTTGCGTTCAAAAGCAGAGGTACAGGACAAGTTTTCAGCTTTTCTCAAATACCTATCTGAAAATTGGTTTGAGCTCAAGGACTGAAAATATTAATTGTGTTTATTGGAGTCGGTTTTGTGATTTTCAGTAAATATCACGCCCCTGTTGGAACTGGAAGCTGAAGAAATATTTTTTAAGCTAAATCTGTGGATGCCGATAAATAAAGTGTTTCTTTCACAACATAAATACATCTGATACATCAATCGTGAAATCAGACCATTGGTACTTTTAAGAAGAAGATAAAATTTTTCCAGAGGCTTATTTCAGACAGTAAACAGGAACAAAGGAAAAGATAATTATTGGAAATCCTCGTAGGCACACGAATTTGGATAGGTATGCTCCTCAGTTGATGACTGTATTTATTGTTGATTGTAGTCCAATCACTTTGAATATTTATATATTCATGATGTGAAAGTGTTTCTAAACTCATGCAACAAAATTCAGAAGGTGATCGCTCGTATGAAATTAAGGTGGATCTTTCCTGTAACAAAATTTTCTCCTCCCATCCCTTTCCAAGTTATCACCCTTAAAATGTGGTGACTATAATTGAGTTCCAATTTTTTTCCAAAAATCGCAGTTGAGCTGGCTTTACTTGAAATTTTGTAATATTTGTATTACATTTCACAGCGTTACTGTTTTGCACTCAATTTATCAAAAGAATTATAAATCATGGTGTTTATTTTTTTTTCTCTGCAGCTATTGTAGACTATGAGCCCATGGGGAAAAAATGTCGCGATTTGAAACAGCAGCAAACCCATTCAGAACGATACTTTATCATGCCACTATCGGTCCCAGCACTATGGCGTAAATTTTCTCTTGTGCAGAGAAGCGCAGTGGAGAACTGAACATTTTATTTTTCACCCCCCGAAACCGTGATGTGAAACTGTACGCCGTTTGTTATATTTGATAGTAGAATCATAGGAGATCGGTCCAGACTCTATAGCGTTCAAAAATAATCGTTCGGAAAATCTGGGAAAATTTTTAAAAACTCCTATTTTTTACCCCCTGAAACCGTGATATACAGTTGGTTCGGTGAATCTTTTCCCATGCGTCATCATTCATATACAAACGCAATACATCAATACATTAAATGGCACGCAGGTCGTACATTGATGGTTTAATTAGGATGTGGCTAAAATGACGGTGTACGTTATTTATTATTGAAGGTGGTGTAATAGATATTTGTAAATATTTTACAGCCATTTAGCAATATGTCACCTAAACTTTTAGTTTGAAAAAACTGTTAGTATTCCAGAGTTTTATAAGGTTATTCCTCAAATTTCCTTGCATAAGAGTTAGTATTAATAACAACTACCTCAGTAAAAACTTTGCAAATCAAAATTGCCCCTTTAGGGTTATAGCTGGCAAACCATTATTATTGGGCCGTCCCACCCATACGGTTCAACAATGAAATATAAAAATCTTTTGGGTTGTGAAAATAAATAATAAATATTTTAAATATGTATATTTAAGACTCATAAATATATACAATAAATTTTATTTAATCGTCCTCATATTCAGAATCGGAGCTATCACCAGTATTTATGTCAATGGTAATTGGTTGAATGCCAATATCAACTATATTTTGCTCTCGGGCATACCACTTTCCTATAATTTCATGAGTATGCCTAACACATTTTCCCCAAATTTGTTGATCACATTGTTCCAGTGCCTCTTTCCACATATTTATAACAGAACTATCTGAATAACCATCTTTTCCAATATATTTATTGTAATATGACTTGCAATTTGCCCAAATTAATTCAATAGCGTTGAATTCACAATGATATGGCGGTAGTCTCAGCACTTCATGACCATGTTCTCGTAGTAACTCATCAATTTTATACACGTTTCCTTTTCTATTCATTTTTGCAATTTGTAGCAATTCAGGTTTTGTAAGTTTTGTATCAAACTTAATGTTGTTTGTTGTCAACCATGTAACAATCTCATTTTTTGTCGAATTAGTAGAAGGTTGCTTTCCTAAAAGAACACTATGGTATGGAGCGTTATCCATAACAATAAGAGATGGCTCTTCTAAGTTGGGAATTAATTGAGTACTTATCCATTTAATACAGATTTCATTGTTCATTTCTCCATGGTAATCAGCTACTTTAGATTTTGAGCAAAATAATAAACTGGCTTCAGAGACAAATCCTTTGGTAGAACCAGCATGAACAATTATAAAACGTTTACCACCATTACCATCTGGTTTACGAACACTTTAAGTGCTGTTGTCTTGCCAAGAATATGTTTTATTTCCTTTCGAATAGATCCAAATACACAAGCTCTCTTGGGTGAGTACTTGAAAGGTTTTCCATATATTCACGTAGAAAATTGGCTCTCAAGGCTGCAATACTGGTCTGCTCCATTAAAGCTCTTCGATTGTCATGTTTGTTATATTTGAATCCCAATGTTTTTAACAAAATGCTGAGAGATGTTTTGCCAATAGATAGAATTTCTTTTTCCTTAATTTACAATTTAAGGTAGTCAAAGTAACATGCTTCTCTAAAACAAATACAAAAATTATAGTAGAGATTCAATTAGAACATATACCATGTTTTTAATGATATTATGATTGTTCATTCCATCAATGTTTAAACCTTGACTGTTCAAAAATAATATAAGTTTAATAGTTGACTTAAATTGTAATGTAGTCACAAAACTACTAAAATCTATATAAATACCTTCCTAAATTTTTCTTGAATATACCCTGATTTGAATACTCATTACAAAATACCTACAGCTACATTTTACCTGTACTGTACTGTTGGTACATATCATATAATGTGTCCCGTACTGCCATCTTAGCTCCCTCAGGTAGATCAGTTGTTTTGGATTTAGAACGAGTTCTGCTTCTGCCTGGGCTTGAAAGCATTTGATTGTTTTCTTTCCTTTTTTTTATAGCATATACTGTCCGCCGAGATATTTTCAAGGCAGCAGCTACCCTCTAACATAAAAAAAATTGATTGATGATAAGTATATTGCTAAACAAGCATGCACTTACATATTTATGTTACCTCTTGAACACATGAAAGTGGTTCCAAAGGTCCTCCATTTCTTTTTTCCAACTCAAAATACTCCAACACATTTAGAACCAGCTCCTGTGCTTGCGAATTTAACGTTTTTCCAGGCATATTCTAAAAATAAAAATCATTCATAAATAATTCTGGTCTTTCAGAAAATTAGGTCAATATTTTCCACATTGGTGGAAGCAAAATATGTTTCATATAATTCAGTTTGATGGAACTCTATCCAGAATCATGATGAAATGTCAATTTAAGGTTAGTTTTCATTGCAAAGTAAATAAATAAAAAGTAGATGAATAATCATTACTTACCACAAATATTCGAACACTCAGGTATAAGTTAGTCGTTATAACAACTGTTTTTGAAATAAATATATATGCAAGGAAAAAAAAACGAATGAAAATGTAAAATGAAAATGTAAACAAAGTCTTCGGTCTGTCAACGTACAAATGCGTACAAATTCGCGTTAAACCTATCGCCGACATTCATCATATGGCTATCTCTGTTTGTTATATTATGTTGTAATGGAGCAAACGGTTTCATTTCGGGGGTTTAGATTCTGTGAGTAGGAAAGAGACGTACTACAAAAAGTAGTATGTGAATAATTTCATACATGGGAAAAGATTCAGCGAACGGACTGTATATGAAACTGTACACCGTTTGTTACATTTGATAGTAGAACCATAGGAGATCGGTCCAGACTCTACATCGTTCGAAAATAATCGTTCGGAAAATCTTGGAAAATTTTTAAAAACTCTTATTTTTTACCCCCTGAAACCGTGATATGAAACTGTACGCCGTTTGTTATATGGCGCAAATTTTTTAAAACAACTATTTTTTACCCCCTGAAACCGTGATATATATGAAACTGTACACCGTTTGTTACATTTGATAGTAGAACCATAGGAGATCGGTCCAGACTCTATGGCTTTAAAAAATAATCGTTCGGAAAATCTAATTATAATTATGTAATTAATATATACTAAAAAACATGGCACATATTGGTCAAAAACGTGCCAATGGCGTACGGTACCTATTTTACCAAGTAAAACTGAAAATACCAACGCCACTGGATAATTCAAATTCGGAAAATTGTTCATCTTTTAATATATACAGGGTGATTCAATAGTGCGATAAAGTCCAATATCTTGTAAATAGTTGAAGATATTTGAATGAAATTCTGACTAATTGTAGCCAGCCCAAAGGCTCATATTTTAAAATTAGTCGCAATTGTACAGCGTGTTCCAGAACGCCGTGCCAGATCAAAGTTATATTTTTTTAATGGGACACCCTGTATTTTACTTCAAATTTAAATTCTGCTTGACGTCGCTATTACAATGATATAATATTGTAATGGGTTATACAGCGGATTTAAAAAGTTCTGACCACTTGTTCCTGTAAATCGTAATGACTTCAACGCCCTGTATACTTTAAACTGCACAATTTAAAATTAATCTTCAATAGCCATACGTCTGTGATAGTCGTCTAGTATTACAATTCAATTGAACTGATTCGATATCTAAGAAATCGTATACAGGGCGAGCCCAAATTCGAATACATTGGTTTCACAATTTTCTTAAATGGATCACCCTGTCTTTTATATCGGAAATGAAAGTTACTTTACTATACTTCAAAATTTATTGATATTCCCTATACCCAAACTGAATAGTTTTTGTGATATTTCTATTTTATGGTTAAAGAATAATAAATTTACTAATACTTATTTATTAACAACTATACTGAAATTTATAAAAAAATCAACTATAAAGTTATAAAAGATGCTCAAAGTGACCCTGTACATTTATACAGGCTTGGAGACGGTCTTGAAGAGATAGACTTACATTTCTAAGCATTTGCACATTAACATTTTGAAACGACTTCCTTATTCTAGTTTTCATATAGACTGGTTTAGTAACAGGTAATTGGTACACCTGTTCTTTAATAAAACCCCAAAGGAAAAAATCTGCTTTATTCAACTCTGGTGATCTTGGTGCACAAAGAACTGGTCCTGCTCGTCCAATCCACCTTTCAGGAAACATATCAATCAATTGTCCCTGGATGAGCGCGTTATGGTGAGTAGGAGCTCCGTCATGAAGATACCACATTTGTTGACGTATACGGAGGAGAATGTCTTCAAGCAGAACTGGTAATGATTTTCCAGGAAAATGATGATATGGTTCTAATTTAACTATTTAGAAGAGCTCTAAGAAACCTGATCCTTCTGCATGTATGGTGGTACTGTTATCGACCTTTTAAAACCTTTTTCTAAGTTAACAACCTTCCTAACATGTTAATTGTTGTGAATTAATTTTATTATCTGCTTTTTATTGATTTCTTCATTAGAAATAAAATTTTCAATAACAAAATAGAAATATCACAAAAACTATTCAGTTTGGGTATAGGGAATACTTAATAAATTTTGGAGTATAGTAAAGTAACTTTCATTTACCGATATAAAATACAGGGTGATCCATTTAAAAAAATTGTGAAACCAATGTATTCGAGTTTGGGCTCGCCCTGTATACGGTTTCTTAGATATCGAATCAGTTCGATTTGTATAATACAACGCCCTGTATGGGCGTTGAAGTCATGACGATTTACAGGAACAAGTGGTCAGAACTTTTTAAATACGCTATATAACCCATTACAATATTATATCATTGTAATAGAGAAATCAAGCAGAATTCAAATATAAAGTAAAATACAGGGTGTCCCATTTAAAAAAAGATAACTTTGATCTGGCACGGCGTTCTGGAACACGCTGTACGATTGCGACTAATTTTAAAATATGAGCCTCTAGGCTGGCTACAATCAGTCAAAATTTCATTCAAATATCTTCAACCATTTACAAGATATTGGACTTTATCGCACTAATGAATCACCCTGTAGTAGTCAGTTTATTCAAATTCATGGTGAACTTTGTTTTTGCTTATGTTTTAATTTTAATATTGGATTATTGTAAACCTTATTATTCAGTCTAGAATCTACTTCCGATCTTATAACATACTATTGTAATTATCTCAATAAATAAATCTTTTTTAAAAAGCCTTTTCCATACGTGAAAAGATAAGTGGCGCAGTCAGTAGGATATGTTAAACGGGCGTTAGCGTAAATATCACCAGTTCGTTTCAACGATTTGTTAGCATACCTAAAAGTGAAATTTGGGACTCTTAGTTGAGTGAACTGAGTAACTCAACTAGAAGATAGTTCTACCGTTAAAGAGGAATTCCAAACGAATATTGCCAATTCCTTGCTTACAAGTTCGACTAGATGGAGAAAGCTGTCCTGTTTCTAATGTAAGTACCTTATGTCGTATAGAGATAATAATAAATTGTTCGATTCAGGAAGCTCTGGAAATTCTGATTCTGATTCTGATTTAGATTCTGACTCACAAACTAATTTAAGTAAAGAAATAATTTTAAAAATTGCAAAACCCGTGATTAATTTAAACACAAATTTCAAAATGCCTACAGATAACGTAGTACCTCAATTAAAAAGGAATATTTGGATATGATCCCAGATTTCCATGGCGATAATGCCTTATTACCTAGATTTATCGAAATTTCGGAAAAGTTTGTGAATTAATTTTACAACCCTGTAGATATAGGATATTTTTAAAACGAATACTTAATGTCTAGCATTTTATCAAAAATTAAAGGTCAAGCAGCGATTAATATTTCTGCATGTAGTATTAGTAATTGGCAAAATTTGAAGGATGCTTTATTAAATACTTACGCAGATAAAAGAGATGTTTATACACTGATCATAGAAATTTCAGAATTAACACAGGGAAACGAATCCCCTTTTGAATTTTATAACAGAATACAGAATCTTTTAAACTTGCAGACATCATTATTAATGACACGGTCAAATGCCAATGAGCAAGTCATATTAGGTAATAATTTTAGGAACTTAGCACTTAGAGTATTGTTACATGGATTAAAGGAACCGTTAGGCACTTTAATCAGTACCAAAAACCCTAGTGATTTGAATACAGCCTTAAATGTTCTAACGAATGACTTTCAAATATATATGACTAATAATAATAATAGCTATTCAAAAAATTCATTTGTTAAACCTAGGCCAAAAAATAATTTTTTACCACAAAACAAAGATAATTTCCAAATTAATCAAATACAGAGACCCACATATACTCCAAAATTACAACAAAATTATCAGCCTCAATTTAATAATAATTTTAACTCAAGTAATACTCAAGCACAGACACAATTTAACAGAGGTTTTAATTCAAATAATTTAACAAGTAGAGCAACCAATATTCAAAGTAGAAATACTAACGTTTTCAAACCAAATCAAAACCATATTTTCAAAAACCTACTCCAATGAGTATAACTACAGCGAATACATATAATCCATTCAACGCTCAAAATAGAAATAATGGGCAAAATCAAACACAATTTACAAATCAGAGGAGAAGTTTCATTTCTGAAGAATTACATAATATCGACAATACTGAATGTCATATTGAAGATGAAAATCGTTTTTTAGAGGAAACGTCCTCGGACGCAATAGGAACGTAGAACTATTTAATTTTACTAATTCTGAAAGTGAATTACCGTACATTATATTTCCCGAACAAAATTTAAGAGTTTTGATAGACACCGGCAGCACAAAATCTTTTGTAACCCCGGAAATTGCCGAAAATTTTTTTTCCAAATCAATTTTACAAAAACCTTCCAAGGTATCATCAGCTCTCGGTACAAGTCAACAAAAATATTGTACAGCAATTCCATGTTCAGAAATATTTAATATAAAGAATAAAATTAGGTTAGAATATTGTATAATATTTAAATTTCATAATCATTTCGATTGCTTATTAGGTTTAGATAATCTTAAAAAACTAAATGCAACAATTGATTTAGTGACTAACGTCTTAATTACGCCAAATAGTAAGATTAAAATAAATTATTTCAAAATAAACTGCGAGAACACGAATTGTATAGTAGTGGCTCCACGCACAGAACAAATAATTAAATTAAATATCGAAAATACCAATAATGGCGATATAATTATTCCTTACACAAAAATAGGAAAACTAGAAATTCCGGAATGTCTTACTAAAGCGGAAAATAGTCAAGCTTTATGCACTATTTTAAATCCGACAGAATAATATTTTAAAGTAGATTTAAGTGCTCCAATAGAAGTTGAATCGTTCGACGAATACGAACAAAACTTCAGTCCAAATTTTAATGCAATTTACGCGGAAAAATTTAAATTTGATATAACAAAGGTTCGTACAGAACACATGAATAAAGAAGAGCGCGAAGCTATTCTAAAATTAATGAAAGAGTATTCCGACATATTTCATATCGATGGTAATCAGCTAACATTTACAAGTCAGATAAAGCACAAAATAAGAACTACCAATGAGGTACCTATTTATTCCAAGTCATATAGGTATCCCTAAATATATAGAAAATAAGTTCAAAGTCAGATTAAAAATATGTTAGATCAAAATATTATAAGACCTTCATGCTCACCTTGGTCAAGTAGCATTTGGGTTGTTCCAAAAAAATTAGATTCTTCAGGTAAACCAAAATTTAGAGTTGTTGTAGACTATCGCAAGCTCAATGAAATAACCTCAGGAGATAGATATCCCCTACCTAATATAACTACCCTACTAGACAAACTAGGTCGTTGCCAGTACTTCACTACCTTGGATCTTGCCTCTGGGTTTCACCAAATTGAGATGGCTCAAGAAGATATCCCCAAAACGGCCTTTACTACAGAAAACGGCCACTGGGAATTTTTGAGAATGCCATTTGGTCTGAAAGGAGCTCCTGCAACCTTCCAGAGAGTGATGGACAACATTTTAAGAGGTATTCAAAACGAAAAATGTTTAGTATATCTCGACGACATTATAGTTTTTAGTACAAGCTTGCAAGAACACATAAATAATTTAAAAGAAGTATTTAAAAGATTGCGTGAATCTAATTTCAAAATACAAATTGATAAATCTGAATTTTTAAGAAAAGAAGTCGCTTATTTGGGACACCAGAAGGCGTTAAACCCAATCCCGATAAAATAAGTGCCATTCAAAATTTTCCAATTCCAAAAACTATCAAACAAATTAAAGCGTTTCTAGGATTACTTGGATATTATAGGAAATTTGTACCAGATTTTTCAAAATTAATCGAACCATTAACTAACCGTTTAAAGAAAAATGCCGTAATTAACATTAACGATACTGATTATATTAATTGTTTTGAATTATGTAAAAATATGTTGATAAATGATCCCATATTGCAGTATCCGGACTTTTCTAAACCATTTAATCTCACGACAGATGCGAGCAACTTCGCTCTAGGCGCTGTCCTCAAGGGAAAAAAGGAACTGATTTACCTGTAGCATATGCTAGCAGAACACTTAATGATTCTGAAGTAAATTACTCAACAATTGAAAAGGAACTCCTTGCAATTGTTTTGGCCGTGAAATATTTTCGCCCCTATCTGTTTGGGAGAAAATTCACTATTGTAACTGATCACAAGCCGCTTCAGTGGCTATTTTCCTTAAAAGACCCCAGTTCTAAATTGGTTAGATGGCGTCTGAAACTCGAAGAATACGACTATGATATAATTTACAAAAAAGGTGCATTGAATACTAATAGTGACTGTCTATCGCGCATACAACTAAATATAAATGAAGTTGATTCTTCCGAAAATAACCCCAAAAACTAGCCTATATGGAAAAATTCAATGACAAATTTGCCAGTACTTCTAAAATTAATAATGTAGAAACCGAGTCACTTATCGTAGAAGCAGAAGAAATGAACGACATTGACGATGAAAACAATACTATCCACACTAACATAGAAGATCCTGTAGTGGGAATACCAATTTCGGAATCTTCAGTGAATGTAGGAAAAAATCAAATAATAATCTCTGAAGTAAATTTTGAACCCGCAGCACCAACAATTATTAAGCTATACGATTTGAAACAAAGAATTCTCGTACAATTTTCAAAAAATAACTTTGAACAAGATGTTATAAATTTTGTGAAAGATTATGTTGTACCGAAATTGAAATATCATATTTACTTTGAAGATCCTTTATATGAAAAATTTAGTACAGTTCTGCAAACTTATTTTGAAAATTCACAGATTTCATTTATCAAGTGCAACAAAAAATTAATCGATATCCCCTTAAATGAAATAAAATTAGTCATCCAAAATTATCATGAAGGTAAACGAAATCATAGAGGGTTAGATGAAACTGAAAATAATATAAAAACGCGTTATTATTGGCCAAATCAAAGATCGTCTATTCAAACCTACATTAACGAATGCGCAATATGCCAAGCAACAAAATACGATAGGGAGCCTTTGAAACCACTTTCCAACGTAACTCCAACAGCCGTCAAACCTTTTCAAATAATTCACTTAGATACTATAACCCTAGAAAACACAAAATTTTTAACTATTATAGATTCATTTTCAAAATACGGTCAACTTTATAAACTAAATTCTGCTCAAGGCATAGAAATTGTTAATAATTTAATTAAATATTTCACCCACCACTGTATACCAGATCAGATAATATCTGATAATGGCACAGAATTAAAAAATAGCTCAGTCAAAGATTTATTAGACACTCATAAAATAAAGATACATTTTATAAATTCACAGCATCCGGAATCTAATGGCATTGCCGAACGATTTCACTCGACAATTATTGAACATATTAGACTTTTAAATAATCAAAATGAATTCAAGAAAGAGCCCATTGAAATAAAAATTAATTACGCACTTTTAGCATATAACAACAGCATCCACTCCACAACCAAGCTGAAACCATACGAAATTATTACAGGACATTTAGAAAATAACTCTTCTTTTGACTTAGATATTGATAAGCAGCTAGTTAATAATTATCTTCATAATCATAGAGAAAAAATGAAATTACTATATTCTAGAATAAACACAAAATGTAAAATTGTAAATTCAAAGTAAAACAAAAAATAAATACCGACCTGAACAAATTAAAAGTACTAATAAAAATCGAAAAACTGCAAAAATTGTAACTAGACACTTCAATACCACTGAAGATATTTACTTATCTAATATAAAACGACCTAAACAAAAACCATATACTTTTATTACAGATTCGTCTCAATTGGACAAGCAACAGTAGAAATTAAAGACATCAGTCATAATCTAGGAATTTTACCAATTAATCTTGGCGCTGTTAAACTACAAAAATCAAGTCATACATGTTGAAACCACGCGTTCAACAAATTTTCGTTTTATATAATTCATAAACTTTAATTCCTATTCTCCATTCAAATTTCCCAACGACGCGCCACTGAAACCCTAAATCGTTGGAGACAGTTTTTCGAGGGTAGAGGCAGGCGTGTGCCAACTCACTTGTCGAGTCAAAAAAAAGTCTTCGTTGAGAGAGTCTCGAGTGATAACGTGTCGACGACAGTGTGTTAGTTGCTCCTTTCCCGGTATAATAAACCGAAATTCCGACC
>CAJUYG010005830.1:0-13155 GCA_910591675.1 Galerucella calmariensis
ACTCTTTTCATCGATGTCTCAACGAATGCATCCGAAAAAATTGTGGTTGACAAATACTCCTCGGTGTCTGATCAACTTCGATGTGACGTATTTACATAATGGACTGTATACATGATTTTATTATTTATTATTTGTTGTACAACTTTTTGGTGCAGAATTATGGTCACACTAATAGCGTTTTCCATTGACAAAAAGAGGGTGCACTGAGACTGAACAAAATTTGTGTTCCATTGGCTGCACTGCACCAGTATTTCATATTCCATTGGAAAACTAGCGCAAGCGAATGTGCACTGAGTGCAGTTTTTTCGGCACCTGCTCAGGAGGTAGTTTCGAGTATAGTGCAAGAGTGCAAAATGGCGGCGAATGATGAATACTGCGAATTCGAAAGAAAAGTAGTAGCCTATTTATTATTATCATCGACATCTTCGGTTGATACGGACATAGAAGTAATAATTCTTAAAAAAACGAACATCTGTTCCAAAAATTCAGAACTACATTAATGATGTTGTAAATTTAATGAACGAACAACAGGTGAGAAAAAAGAACCTGAACTTCTCCCGGAAACTGCAGAAATGCTGATTACAAAATTTGAGAACTCAACATTTCATCCCAAAAATGAAAATCGTGGAGACAGGCAACAGATAAAACGTTTTGAAAATTAATCAAAACAACAAAAACCACCCCAAAAAAAACCAACTTGATTTGACGAATGACAACTGACAACTTTTTTGTGTTCCATTGACCCTGCACTCAGTGCAAAATATCGGTACACTGGTGTAGAGTACGCTCGAACTTGGTGCCAACTTAGTGCATGCCAATGGAAAACGCTATAAACTTACCATAGACGAGTTAAACTTGACTGACATGCGCAGATGCGCCTACGCGGTTATCGAACGAGAACATAACTTTTGTGGTGGAGACAAGATTAGTTCGCGCTGAAATATGAAGGAAAGCCAATGTGACCAATATTGTCTCCAACACTCGGTCTTATTTGGTGCTCGTTCATTCGAAGAGGCGCACTGTCCTGTATGTTCTTTGATATAATTGAAAGTATTATTACCAAACCGAACAGCGCATTAAAACGTGAACTTTACTAATTTCTGATTAGTTATCTCCACGAAAGAAAGCAAAGTGTATAAGTTAGATTAGGTTAGTCGAGAAACGAGTATGATGCAGGGAATGCTGACCGGACATTGTAGGCTGAGGAAACATATGCACAAAATTGGCGTAGCAGATGACAGCCTATGTCACGAAACCGTGGAGCACATACTCAGTGAGTGCGAAGTCCTAGCAAGGGCGCGGTTTCACATACTCGGAGAACAAAAACCGAGGGCGGAGAGCTACGCAAGGGAGGCGGTATCTAGGCTATTAAATCTAATAAAAAGAATAAAGCTAGATATCGAGCTCTAAATATGGGGAGGACCACCATAGATCTGCAAAGGTCGCAGTAGGATATGCCAAAGAGCAAAGAGCCACTCTAATTCTAATCTAATCTAAAGTGTAGGGGTTAACGGTGTAAAAAGTGAAGAGTTATTAAATACTGGGTTCTACAAGGAACGGTACTTAATCCTTTATTGTTTATAGTCCAGTAACTGAACACCTGAAAATATCGAAATCTCCTGGAAAGTCGCTGAAGACTTCACTTTGGGCTCGATTTGTAGGTCACGGCAGGTGTTTTTAAACGAGAAAAAACTTAACGATTGAGTTTACGGAAGGGGGGAAAATAGGCCCCTAAACCCTTGTAATGAATGTATCGTCGATGGATACTTCGTAGATTATAGGTGTGGAAGGGCCTCTGAATAGGTGGTGTTGCTGGTCACTCGGTGGGTCATCTTACAGGAATAAAACAACTACCTGGAGCACTGGGACACGTTCTGTTTATTACTTTGATTTACTATTATACATTAAACTACTTATTACTAACACTAATATTAATAGTAATGGTAATCATAATTGTAATGAGAATGGATAATTAGAATGCCCCTTAAAACACTATCGTTAGCATATTTATACGACGAGTCAAGTTCATCATAAGTAAATATAAATAATACTATTTATGTTTATTTCACGCTCTGAACTTGACTTCGTACGTACAACCTTCCTAATTCTTCTTTATATAACGATTCATGATTTATTGAAATTAGCTTCAAGAGAATTTATGTCTTTGAATTTAAATATTTTTAAAACTTATTGTTTTGACCAAAAGGCATCACACCCTGGGAAACGGGTTTCTCGCTAATATCTGGCTAAATATGCGAATTACAGAATTTTTCTTTAGATAAAAAATTGTTGTCTACAGAAATGGTCCCTATCATTTTCTTCTAAAATCCGATAGTTATCGAGATAATGGGACTTTTTACCGGTGTGATCAATTTCCCTGATTTATGGAAAATGATTCGATTTTCTTAAAAATGAAAAAGTACATTCGAGAACTAGACACTCTAAGCTTTAAAATGATGTTCATTGAAAAGCAATTTATAAGATTATAAGTCGCGCTTGTTCTACACATTGTACAGAACTCCGAAAACGGCTGAAAAATGTAAATAAACAAAGCAATTTTTTATCAAAACGCAAGAAAAATATTGAAACAAAAATTCTGAGATTATTCAAGACCTAAGATTCCATTATATAAAACATTAGGATAAAAGACTATTTTTCAAAGAAAATATGAACAAATTAACGTAATAGTCTCAAAATCTTGTGGAAAAAAACTTGACCGCTTTTTAAAATATTTCTGTCAAGTACGGACGAGCTGCAAGACACATGGAATGATAGCTACGGGTCTTCCTATTGCGATGAACCTTGAATCATCGGAAAATGTCAATTTTTGCCGAGTTTTGGAACAATTACATGTTAATGTATAGACAGCAGAATCCCTACAGGCAGCTGAAATGAGGAGACTTTTAGGTCTCATTATCTCGAGTTGAACCTAATTCAAGAACTATACAAAATGGACCTAATGCGAGAAGATTACAAAAAATATGGCCAGAAGACTTAATCCAAGAAAGTCCAGAAATAATCAATAAGGAGAAACACTAATGAGTGTTTCTCTTCCAAGCCCACTCAACCAACACATTTACTTAATGCACTGTAAGACGCAGATTGTAAATATACGAGTTATATAATAAAAAAAAATTATCTCGATAACTATCGAATTTTCGAAAAAAATTATAGAGACCATTGTCCAGTTCAGTTGGTCCGCTACCCGTGATCATTGTAATTGATCCACTCTCGAGTATAAAATTCTTTTCTTTGAAGTTGCACGTGTGCTTTTTGTAAACAAAATAGCCGGTGCAGTTTAGAGCTTCGTATTATTATTAGCAATTCAGCCTAAAACGCCTATTAGAGAACATCATTCATTACAACCAAATATTATCAATTTTATAACTAACATACTGTCAATTCTAACGGCTGTTAATATTAAAGTATTATACAGTCCATATCGTTTTTTTAATTCGACAAGGGAACAGTTCCGTAAACACAACAACCATTTTTGTAGATAATAGGACGATCTTCATTTTTTATCCGAAGAAAAATTCTCTAATTCGCATATTGAGCCAGATATTAGCGAGAAACCCGTTTTCCAGGGTTTAGGGGGTCATTCCCTCCCCCCCTTCGGTAAACTCAATCGCGTTAAGTGTTTTCCACCTGCCGTGACCTACAAATTGAGCCCAAAGTGAAGTCTTCAGCGACTTTTCAGGAGCTTTCCATATTTTCAGGTGTTCAGTTACTGGACTAATTGAGTATCATCGATAGTTTTCGCACGGTTGCAAATGTTTGGGCTACATCTTCGTAATGTTCGTGGGTATCTCTAATATATACATAGTGTTGTCCAAAAAAAAACCGGAATTTCCTTTTTTATTGATATTCTTTTTATTTATAGGTCGATTTTATTGATGTCGTATGTTTAAAAGATAATTGATCAAGACACACTACTAATCTAATATTTCGCATAGAAATCGGTCAAAAATTGTCTGATGTATGGCTCGAAAAAAACAAAATAACATACTTGTTTTTTTTCGAGCCATACATCAGACAATTTTTGACCGATTTCTATGTTTGACCTCTCGTTACATTCACAAATGTCTGAACTTTCGTAAAATAATTCGCAAACATATACAGTGCGAAACAAAAAATTTCCAGTCAGTTTGAACGTTTGGATGTGTCCGACATTTTGTTTTTAAACAAAACGCGAAATATTAGATTAGTAGTGTGTCTTGATCAATTATCTTTTAAACAAAACCGACATCAATAAAATCGACCTATAAATAAAAAAAATATCAATAAAAAAGGAAATTCCGGTTTTTTTTGGACAACCCTATATTTTTTAATAAAATATTGAATAACAATCGACACTAAAGAAACATTTTATGTAGTATTTCATTTATTGTTTTTATAATACATACGGTTGTGAAGCTAATTTTCATTGGAAATGTTGACGGTTTAATTTGATTTTTAGACGCTCATGCTCAAAATCAAGTAACGAGACTTGCCTGGGTAGACAACACCACCCTTGTTTCTGTAGGACAAGACTGTAACACCAAACTGTGGACTGTCACGCCATTCTAGTGTGTTTTTTCAATGCCTCAAAACCCCGCTGGTGATGTATTTAACTAATAATTGAAACATTTTATCATTTTATTTATATATCCGCCTTATTGCATTTAAATAACCTTTTTGTTGTCTATTTCTATAGTTCGAAGCTGCGTCATGTCAAAATATTTTATTAGTCGTAATGCTCTTTTGTATTTTTAAATATTCATATTTGTTTAAAGAATATTGTTTTAATAATATCAATCATCATTATTTTCAAGGCAGACATCTTTGGAATGCTGCCAAAAAATATTCGATAGAGTGCATGAATTTTTATTATTTTTTTAAATGTATTTTCCAAAAATTAAATTTGTAGTTTGTCTTTTTGGCATTGATAGCACTTTTCATTTCATCCTGAAATGAGTTTTTGAAAAGTTGTTGGATGATTCCAAAAAATTGAGGTTTTCTTACAAATAGAAATTCTTATAAGTCAAGTATAACTCTGGTTAGTACCAATTGACCTTAAAGTTATATTCAGCTGTTTTTTCTAATACAATATCATGTGAAATCATCAGTATGAAAACTTGATATATTTTTTCGGAAAACGAATCATATGAACACCAAAAAATGTACAGAAATTATCGTTTAGCAACCCAAGGGCGCAAAATTCATAACGCCACGCTTTTTGAAACTTTTCACCATCTGTCTCTTGTAATTTTGACGTTTCACCTACATTTTTCGATCAAGCGTCATTTTCGGTATAGGTTAGGTTAAATAGACAAGCTCTTGTCTAAGGTATATTCGGTAGGCGAAAAACAGTTGTGTGCTACACATGTAGGAAACGCTTTAGCAACCCTTAACTATATAATAGTCTTTGTTGCTGAAGCTCATTTTCTGCCCTTGTGACACAATATACTATTAGGCTCCCAAATATAGTTTTGTTTGTATATTTATCCACAATTCGGATTAAGCAGCCAAAAAACCCCTGATAACGTTTTTAGGCGCGCCTTTTTCGATTGTGTTTGGAAAACCCTCGGAGGCGACGTTCAGTCGCATGTTCCGGTGCACCAGGTGGTGGGAGGGTCGTTTTCGACGTGAAATTGTGATTTAGCGCCTCAAAAAACACGCCTTCAATAATTTTCGGTTTTTTTTCGTTGATATTGTCAAGCTGTATATAACTACAGGGGCAACCCTCTGAATTACAAAAAGATTTCGAATTTTTGTTTATTAAATGCCTACAAGATGGTAAAAAGTAAAGGTTTCATTTTTTACAAAGGGAATCTTTATTTTAGTTGAATATTTGCAAGAATACATGCGAAATTATTTAACTCGAGGTACCGTAAAACGATACCAAAGTATGCCTGCTCTTCTATGGTTTATGACTAACAATGATAGACAATTGACTATCTGTGCTATCAATACCAACAAGATAGACTAATTTATTAAAATTAGTCTCAAAATGACTTCGATGTATCATGAATTTAACACATTCACTGCCAAGGACACATAATGACGATTGACCGTGTGCGTAACCTATTTACAATCACTGTGTGCCAATCAACGCCTCTGGGGCGGTCAACGTCATATTTTTGTTTGTTTATTAGGTTATAGAATTATTTCTGTTGTAAATACATTAAAAAAGTAAAAAATGATCATGGTTTAGTAAGAATCGATATTATAAAAAACAAATATACATAAAAACTTCACATATTGTGATAAA
Organism: Galerucella calmariensis; assembly: GCA_910591675.1. Classification (NCBI taxonomy): domain Eukaryota; kingdom Metazoa; phylum Arthropoda; class Insecta; order Coleoptera; family Chrysomelidae; genus Galerucella; species Galerucella calmariensis. The sequence continues at coordinate 6,254 of CAJUYG010005830.1, forward strand.
AATCCTCTAAGCTAGTCACCGAATACGATCTTTTAAAACTTCTTACACTTACCGGATAAATCTCTGCCGTTCTATTAGAACTATGCAAGAACGCCTCTCCGGCGGTCTCGGTGTTTTTATCGAAATCGACCGAACGCCGCTAAGGCGGTGCTGGCAGTGAATGTGTTATATAAACGTTCTAAACATATATTTTTTTAAATATCTTCACCTATCGTTGTAACTTCATTTATTTGAAACATTGTGAGCGTTATCGACACTTATCTCGTATTGATGATGAAAAAAGAAAATGTCTTTGCTGTTATTGTAATAGGTAGTAAAAAGGTTCTTGTTAATCCATACATAATTTATTATTTTGAGTTTTATATTAAAGGTTAAGTTTTTTTTTCAAATTGTGTCCGTGCAATTAATATATTTGATAAACAGCGCCCATGTTTGGTCAATTTTTTCGAGTATTTTTTATTAACATATATTTTCTGTAATAAAATATCGAATGAGATGTGAGTATATTTGCTAAACGACTGTATGTTATATTAGGAGTGTTTATGAATTTAATATAAAAGCTTTATATATCTATAAATAAAAAGTGGATTTCTTGTAACAGTATTTTTGTTTCTTTTTCCTAATCAATCAGAATAACCATCCTTTTTTTTGTTTGTTTATGACCAGGGAGAGACTCCATTAGCCGAATATGTTTTAGTTAATTTATTTATTTTTTTTATTAAAGAAGAGTAAGTATGGATCCCAACCAATTTTTTTATCAATACATGATCTATTGCACAATATAATATGTATGTAGTAATTTAACTTATAATTCTTTTTTTTTTCATTTATATTTTTTGTCTTTTCCAGTATATGTTTTTTTTCTTTTCTTTGAGACTATTTCATTAATTTGTTCATATATTTTTTTAAATATTATTTTATCCTAATTTTTTTATAATGGAACCTTTAGGAGGTCTTGAATGATCTCAGAAATTTTTTTTAATATCTTTCTTGCGTTTTGATAAAAAATTGGTTTGTTTATTCACATTTTTCAGCCGTTTTCGGAGTTCTGTACAATATGTGGAACAAGCACGATTTAAAAACTAATCATCTTATATATTGCTTTTCAATGCACATCATTTTAAAGCTTAGAGTGTCTAGTTTTCGAATGTAATTTTTGATTTTCAACAAAATCCAATCAGTTTCCAGAAATCAGGGAAATTGATCACATCGGTAAAAACCGGACTTTTTTTAAATAAATAAACAAATCAATTTTTTATCAAAACGCAAGGAAGATATTGCAAAAAAAAATTCTGAGATCATTCAAGACCTCCTAAAGGTTCCATTATAAAAAAAATTAGGATAAAAGAATATTTAAAAAAAATATGAACAAATTAATGATATAGTCTCAAAATCTTGTGGAAAAAAACTTTTACCGCTTCTTAAATATTTTTGTCAAGTACGTACGAGCTGCAAGTCACATGGAATGATAGCTACGGGTCTTCCCATTGCGATGAACCTTGAATCATCGGGAAATGTCATTTTTTGCCGATTTATGGAACAATTCGTCCGCCCGCTAACAAGTTAATGCATAGACAGAAGAATTCCTACAGGCAGAACGGCAGCTGAAATGAGGAGACTTTTAGGTCTCATTATCTCGATAACTATCGTATTTTCGAAGAAAATGGTATGGACCATTTCTGTAGATGATAAGACGATCTTCATTTTTTATCTGAAGGAAAATTCCATAATTCGCATATTGAGCCAGATATTAGGGAGAAACCCGTTTTCCAGTGACCTACAAATTGAGCCCAGAGTGAAGTCTTCAGCGACTTTTCAGGAGCTTTCGATATTTTCAGGTGTTCAGTTACTGGACTATATTTATTGACTCGAAACTTTTCTGGAAAAAGTAGTAAGACAGCAGAGACACACGTGGCCAAACGTACCTTTAGGAAAAAATAATAAGACTATTATGAATAAAACAGCTGCTTCTAAATACAATTTTATTAAAAAAAAATATCAGGTATCGATCTTCTTCCGTTTCCTATTGTGGTACTCTTCGGGGTGGCGATATGAAACATGTTTTCGTAAAGCATCTCTACTCCTAGAAACGTGCGGGCATGATTGACATGCATGGTACGCTTCCTCGTGTGTTTCCATATGTACCCGAAGATTGTATTGATTACTAAGATATTTACCACAAAGAAAACACTTGCAGGTTTCCGAAGAGTCCTTAGATGGAAATTTGCGAGGGAATAAGTAAGAGTCGTCAATTTTTTGGGGAATGGGGTCGATGGAATCTTTTATCACTGAAAAATTTGTAAGTTTATCAATTATTATTAGAAAGTATTATTACAGTGTACTGTAATATTGTATTTAATAGAGCGCCTTACCAATAGATATCGCAAAATAATAATATTCCAACGCTTTATAAGTTTTGCCCCGACGGATATTGAATACCACTTCAAAGTCAAACGGGATTGGTTTATCTACAAGATATTTCACTCCAACCATTGTGTACAAGGTATATGTTATCCGTCCGAGAGCTCAAACTAGTTGTTGTTTCTTGGTCGAACGGTCAGTGTCTTTTTTCAAAACTTATAAAGCGTTAGGTACGCACTACGGAAAGAAAAGGTACAAGGGTGAACGCGGAGAAGTTGATCTGTCGGATGGAGGGTGATTGTAGGGATGAGAGGAAGGTGTTTGATATGATGAGTCGACTGTTTGAGGAAGTGGGGAGCAAAGTCAGCGTTGGGCTACACAGGCTTGAGCATGTGGAGATATGGAGGTGCTGTGGAAGATGATCGCGTGGGTGAGAGCAGATAGGACGAAGGTGACAATTTATACAGATAGGGAAAAGGAAAAGGAGGTCAGGAATGAGGCGGTAATCCTGAAGGATATTAGAGAGGTCAATCAGGAGGGAATAGAAAGGATTAAGAAGGGTTTGAGGGAGATGAAAGGAAAGTGGGTGGATAGACTTAGAATCTCAAGAAACTGGTAGGTGGTTATAGAGGCAAAGAAAGGAGTTGAGGTCAGAGGAATTCTGAGGAATGTGGAAAGGGTAACAGGAGCTAGGGCGGTGGAAGCGGGAAAGGGAACAAAAACCATTAAGATGGTGGGGATAGATCCGTGGATTGAAGATTAAGTGGTGGGAAAGAAAATAAAGGAATTGATTGCGGAAGGAACAAGGGTGATGACAGTGGTGAGGGAGAGGAGCGGGATGAAAATGGCGGTGGTGAGGGTGGAATGGGACTCCCATTCCACCCATTATGGGAGAAAGCTGAAGCCTTACTAGGATAACGGGAGATTAATTTGGACTAGAATAGGGTAAATATTATAGAGGAGAGAGAGGATGGCAGATTCTTTGGATGTGGAGTGAAGGGCCACCAAGTAGCGAGGTGTAATGCCAAGAGATTGGTGAGTATAAGGGAATGCTGGCTATGTAAGAGCGTGGAGCACATGGACAGAGACTGTCGACAGGCCTTCCTTTGTAGGGTATGTGGGGAAAGAGGACACAAGCCAGGTGAGACAGAATCTAGTAGGGGAAGGAAGGGAGTGAATGGAGACGGAGAGGGAAAACATGGGAGGTGCCCTCTGGACCCCTCAGAGGGGACAAATCTGGGTGAATAGGAGGAAGGAGAAAGCAGACCGTGGGAAGAAAAATGAGGATGGATTGAGGGTGTTACAGATGAATCTAGTGGAGAGCATGATTAGGAAAGAGGAGGCATGTGAGAGGTAGGACTGATAGAAGGAAGTAGATGACGGAGTGACGTGTAAGGTACCGCCGCCCGTCTTGAAGTATGCTAGGGTAGTGATTCCGAGGCGGGAGTAACGGCGAGCTTGAGGTGGGTTTATAAATAAAGCGTTAGAATAATTATTATTCTGCGATATTAATTATTATTAGCATGAAAAAAAATTGAAACTAATGTTCCAAGATGCATAGTATATTTTGTCAAAATATAAACATCATCATCAGGCGCTTAACTTTTGGAACGAAGTTGTTTGACGCGAGATCTGACAGTAAGCATAGTGCAAGTCCACATGACGTCACTCCCTTATCAGCTTTAATATATACCAAGAACATTGATAATCTGCAATAATTTTGTCATAGATTTCGAAAGTGTGTTGCTTGAGAAATCCTTCCTTGGGTGCTCCAGTCCTGTGAGTATATATCTCCAATGATACAGTGCTTCATAATAGATGATAATGTGCTGAGATTGAATATATTTAGTCAGCGACTCCAAGGAGTTTGCTGTGTTCCTGCTTTTTCACGTGGCTCCAGTACTTGGGATGTTTTGTTTGTATCCGCCGAGATGGACAACAAAGTGCTGCAATTTTTGATATTGCAAATACTGGTTCAGGACCAGATAATGCAGTTTCAGACCCCAGCTTTGCTAGGGTGTCTGCCGTTTCATTGCCTACGATTTCCTTTGTACACCGGGGCCCTCTTAGGTGTCACCATATTGTGGTTTGCCAGGGTGAAGAGTTTTCGAAGGAAGTCCCAGGACACTCTTGATCTGATCTGGAGGTATGCTGAAGATTCCAACCCACTCCAGTTTAGCTGAATACTGTAAAGTCGGTTGTCATTAATTGTGGCCAACATGTTATCACTTCTCATTTCAAGAAACACGTTTGTTTGTGATGAAATCTGTGATTCTGACAATACTAGGTGTTAGTTTTTTCGTGCCGATTCTCATTACATTCCAGCCTGCATGCAGCCATTATCCCATCCGCCTTAATGTGCCGAGTAAGAGGTGGAAGGTTGAGTATGGCTTCCATTGTGCAAGTCGGGCATCACATCGCACCCGTCATGCACCGACAGTCAAGCCTTTGATCCGTTTTTGGCCACCCCAGACTAACGCTCCATAGGTGTCCAAGGGTCTCACCATAGTCAGTATACGATCTGTGGATTTAAACTCCATTCCCCATGTACTTCTTATCGCTGTTTGGCTGCCATTGAAGCAATTTTCCATTTATTTGTATTATATATAAGATACTTAACATCCTGGCTTAAGCACGTTGAAGAGGCTTCAGTTTCAGTTTCTCAAGCTTCCTTTTCATAGTGAATGGAATGAGCGCAGATTTATCCTCAAGCAATCCTTCCTACACCATTTCTCTTCTCATCAGTTGTTGCAATCGCTCCGATATAACGTGGGTGTTTTCTCATTACAAGTATTGTCAGATCATCTGCACACCACTTGGTTTATAGCCCGATTCTGTCCAATTTCTCCAGGAGCTCATCTAAGACGAGGTAATAAATCCTCTTCCTCTTGGCATCTCTTCAGTATCGAGACCGTACAAGAGTTAATGAATGTACCACTTATACGAACAACATTTTACTCTACTTTCCAGGGGAAATATAGTCAAACATTCTACTTAATGTGAACCCAAACTTGCAAAGTAAATACAAAAAAAATTATCTTAAACTTACGCGGTGGTACAACTTTGTCGTCATAATAGTTCGGTGGTTTGTAATTACGAATTTCACTATATTCATGTCGTTTGTAATTTATATTGTCAGTTTGATTTCCATCCGATATTCTACTGTTATAGTCGTATCCATGATAATTTTCGTCAGTCGCTGGTAAAGGCTCGTTGTTTGATACAATCTCATTTCGTAGTCGATTGTCAGGTACCTACAAAAATGAATAGTTTACTTGCGTCATAATATTTGATACATTCTTATTTAATCTATACTTTTAGGACGAATTTTGAGTTAAAAAAAACCTGTAGATTGTTTTAGATTCTGTGTCTAAATCTTATTTGGATGTGACTTCCATACATATCTAACATTTGACTTACGAAAGATGTAGGATATATATTATGTGAAAATGTCGATACCTCTAAGAGTAAGAATGCTCAAAATGAACCTTTTACATAATATTGTTACCGCAAATCAATTTAATATTCACTATTCCCTAAAATTATTTTTTACCTTCATATCACAAAGTCCTTGGATTTTTAAAAGTTTCGCAACTGAGAGTAAACTTGGTAGTTGGTCCTGTGCAACCACACACTGACCTCTATACATAAATGACAATATAGCTTTTAATTCCTCGAAACTAACGTCATGTAAAATTACTACTGGATGTGTTGATTTCATCTCCTAGAACCAAAATGCATGTTTTCAAAAACAGAGAGGTAACAAAGAATGTGTATAGAAGTACAGATAATAGTTGACTGATATATCGACACCTATAATTGCAACGTAAATATTTTTAAAAAGAATAGAATTATAATTTTCTTTGTGATTCTTTATCTGATATTTAACCGGCTGTCCAGAAACTCTCCTGTCAAACGCAAACGATAGACACGAGATTTAATTTTATGTACTGGGTGGTCCAATAAGCCGATCTCTCGGCTTTATATCAGAAACTATTCATGTATAACTTTATTGCTGGAAATTACTTTCAAGTTTCTAGGTTAACCGCTAGGGGGCGTAACCTGTAAAGAAAAATTTAAAAACCAGTTTTTCGTGAAATATGCCCAATTTTACCCTGTGTAAAATAAGTAAACTAAAAAAAGGCCTGAATTCCGTACAAATTTATTCAGGTACTTTTTATTCTATTTTTCCAAATAAATGATGGAGGAAAGTGGGAAAGTGTTTGTAGATAAATACCTATAACTTTGGTTTGAATCAACCGAGTTTAACATGTGATGGCTTTTGGCCGAAATATTATTTATTAATTATTTAAATTATCATTATGGTATTATTATGATTAAAAGACATAAATTCCCTTGAAGCTAACGTCGATATAGCATGAATCGTTTACATATATAAAAACAGAAAGGTCTCACGTAGGATGTCAAGTTCAGAGTCCGAAGTAAATGTAAACAGAAATTGTTTATGTTTACGAAACGGTGAACTTGACTCGTCGTATAAATATATTAAACGAAAGTACTTTAACATTCATTCTAATTCA
>CAJUYG010005831.1:0-13153 GCA_910591675.1 Galerucella calmariensis
AATGGTTGGTGTGAAGTGTTGCGTTCCTGGGTGTACAGACATTGCATCAAAACGACATAGGTTTCCCAAACATGACCCTTTGTTGTTGAATGAATGGTTTGCCTTTATTCGCAATCCAAAACTAAAGGAATTGAGCGCTGAACAGATTTATAAATCCTACAAAGTTTGCAACAGATATTTTGAACCACAATATATTATGTTATTGGGACAAAAAGGGGCCTCACTCGCAAAGCTGTTCCTACAATCCTTTCAGGATTGATCAAAAAGTGATAGGAAATACGTTATATTATCACTCTTAGGCCTTACTTAGCGCGTGGTAAAATGTAAATTGCATTTAGAAATTCCTAAATTCGTATTAGGTATTACCTGACTTTAGGAAATGGTTAGTGAAATCGGGCATTAGTCATTCAAAAACAAACTTCTATTAAAAAAGCGTTATGAAATAGTTCTGAATCCATCCACTGCGATCGCTGAAATTCTTCTTCACTTAGTCTGTTTTTCGGCCTCAGCTGCCTTGCCTATTTCGACAACTCAATTGCATCTAGCGCTTCAGGTGGATGGGTTTGACACCTCATTTTTTCATTCTAGGTAATCCTATTGGACTTTCACTTCTATTGGTTAGACTGTTTTGTGCATATCTCTTAACAGTTGACATTTATGGTCACAAAACAGTCTAACCTATAGAAGTGAAAGTTTATAGGATGACCTTCAATACAAAAATGAGGTTTCAAACCCATCCACCTGAAACGCTAGTTGCAATTGAGTTGTCGAAACAAGCCTGGCAGCTGAGGCATTTAGCACGAAAAGAAGAAAATATTTTAAAAGCTATCATATATCAAAGCTGTCATATAGTTGTTGTCACATGGTTGTCACCATTGTCTTTTATAGATTGTTCCTTTTTTCGATTTGCTGCTGTTATTTGTGTTTTAATTAGGTACTGTATCTTATCAAGTGTGATAATTCATAATATTTATAATGGTTGGTGAGAAGTGTTGCGTTCCTGGGAGTACAGACATTACATCAAAACGACATAGGTTTCCCAAACATGACCCTTTGTTGTTGAATGGATGGGTTGCCTTTATTAGCAATTAAAAACTAAAGGAATTGAACGCTGAACAGATTTATAAATCCTTCAAAGTTTGCAACAGATATATTGAACCACAATATATTGTTATTGGGACCAAAAAGGGCCTCACTCGCAAAGCTGTTCCTACAATCCTTTCAGGATTGATCAAAAAGTGATGGGAAATACGTATTGTTATCACTCTTAGGCATTACTTAGCGCGTGGTAAAATGTAAATTGCATTAAGGAATTCCTAAATTCGTTTTAGGTATTACCTGACTAGGAAATGGTTAGTGAAATCGGGCATTAGTCATTCAAAAAACAAACTTCCATTAAAAAAAAAGCACTATGAAATAGTTCTGAACTCATCCACTGTGATCGCTGAGATTCTTCTTCCCTCAGTCTGTTTTTCGGCCTCAGCTGCCTTGCCTATTTCGTCAACTCAATTGCAACTAGCGCTTCAGGTGGATGGGTTTGACACCTCATTTTTTCATTCTAGGTAATCCTATTAAACTTTCACTTCTATAGGTTAGACTGTTTTGCGTTTATGGTATCGATATTTGGTTATCGATTCAAAATATCGAATTGTTACTACAAAAATACAACTACAGCGACATGAACACGCCCACCAGGGTGCTTATTCTCAACCAAGAGATGTGAGCGTTCCTACGAGAAAATCCGCCATTGTTCCATTGAGATTTTATACGCCGTATTCTCGGCGATTCCCTTCCTATGAAATTTTGGTAGAAGAGGAGCAATTTTGTTCTCCTGCTTTGAAGCACCCGAATCTGATATTTTCATGCGAATCGCATGCGCATAACGTATTTTACATTGATGTGTCATTGATATGTCATGAAAGTAAACCGGCCCGTTTGCAAATCTTCATGTTTCTTCATAAACTGCACTAATTCATTTTTGTGCGCAGAACTGATTGATGGTTTTCGGTCCATTTTTATTTTATATCATATCTATGATTTGGAAGTTTTATCACTAAAATTAAAATATAAAATGACATCTATCAAGACATGACGTGTTACTCTTTAACTACTATTTGAGCAAATGGTCTACCACATAAATTTCAATTCATTGATAACATTCGGCAACAATGTTCAAGTATTTCGCATGGCCCAGAATGCGGTTCGAAATTTCAAGGAACGTTCCTACTCGTGTGATAGAATACTCACTTCTCTCAACTATGTTCTATCGATAAGAATAGGCGTACAGGGCTCACGTTTGCTTCTGCCAACTGTATACACGACATACGATTTACACAAGAACGACAAAAAAATATGAGAAAATGTACTTGAAACAGAGAGGAGAATAATTCTGCGTAGTCAGCGATGGGCGTGTGTTTATTTCCTGCTACCAAAAGAGGTTGTGCATGTGTTCAGTTCCTCCCTATTTTAACCGCTGTTGTCAGAAGCGCAGATTAATTTATACAATTAACATTTTTGTCTCGTCATCGTTAATTTTTTTTTCGGGCTCATGCACTATTAGGTAAAACTCAACACTTTCATCCGGCAACAGTGTCCTTTACAGAGAGAATTCACATTCACACTGCTTTCGATTCAACAATTATTGGTACCTATTTAACATTGTTGCCGACAAAAATTGGGAATAACTTTTACAGATAAGTACATTTGGCAACAGCCGTTAAAATAGGGGGCACTGAACGCACGCCCAGCCTCTTTTCGTAGCTGGAGCTAAGCACACTTCCATCGCTGACTGCACACAATAATTATTCTTCTTACTCTTTCAAGTAGCTTTTTTTATATTTTCTTTGTCGTACTTGTGTACTTTGGCAAGTTTATCTGAAGTCGTGAAAGGAATGCAGTCGAAAACATTCGATATTGCCACGTTTAACTATGTAAAAGCTTAAGTATGTAGTGATTATAGTTAGTAAAGGGACTTTTTATTATTAACAACATCAACAATGTGATTAAACGTTAATTCTTTAATGTCCCTGTTTCCTTGGATTTTCTCTATTAACATTATTTTTTCAATTTATGAATATTGAAAGATGAGTACTTTTCCAAATTTGTTATTGATTTATCCAGTGGCGTTGGTATTGTCAGTGACCTTTGTATTTTCAGTTTTACTTGGTAGAATAATTACCGTACGCCATTTGTACGTTTATGACAGATATGCGCCATGTTTCCTCGCCTCTTACCGATGCCCCGTAGCTTCAGATAAACTTGTCAAACTATAAATCGTACGTCGCGTATGGACTTTTCGCAGCCTGTATATCAAATTAATTTTATAAACAACATAATTAGTCCAGTAAATGAAGGGACAAATCTCCTGAAGAATTCACTTTAGGCTCAATTTGTAGGTCACGGCAGGTGTTTTTAAACGAGGAAAAACTTAACGCGATTGAGTTTGCGGAAGGGGGGGAAAATGGCCCCCTAAACCCTGGAAAATGGGTTTCTCGCTAATATTTGGCTCAATGTGCGAATTAGAGAATTTTTCTTTAAATAAAAGATGAAGATCGTCTCAATATCTACAGAAATAGTCCCTATCATTTTCTTCGAAAATTCGATGGTTATCGAGATAATGAGACCTAAAAGTCTCCTCATTTCAGCTGTTGCTCTGCCTGTAGGAATTCTGCTGTCTATGCATTAACTTGTAAGCGGGCGGACGAATTGTTCCATAACTCGGCAAAAAATTGACATTTCCCGATGATTCAAAGTTTATCGCACTGGGAAGACCCGTAGCTATCATTCCATGTGACTTGCAGCTCGTTCGTACTTGGCAAAAAGTTTTTTTCCACAAGATTTTGAGACTTTTTCATTAATCTGTTCATATTAAGAAAAAAATAGTCTTTCATCCTAATTTTTTTTATAATGGAACCTTAGGAGGTCTTGAGTTATCTCAGACATTATTTTTTAATATCTTTCTTGCGTTTTGATAAAAAATTTGTTTATTTACATTTTTCAGCCGTTTTCGGAGTTCTGTACAATATGTGGAACAAGCGCGAATTAAAAATGTATCAACCTATATATTGCTTTTCAATGCACATCATGAAATGAGGAGACTTTTAGGTCTCATTATCTCGATAACCATCGAATTTTCGAAGAAAATGATAGGGACTATTTCTGTAGATAATGAGACGATCTTCATTTTTTATTTGAAGAAAAATTCTCTAATTCGCACATCAAGCCAGATATTAGCGAGAAACCCGTTTTCCAGGGTTTGGGGGGCCATTTCCCCCCCCCCCCTGCCGTGAACTCAATCGCGATAAGTTTTTTCTCGTTTGAAAACACCTACCGTGACCTACAAATTGAGCCCAAAGTGAATTCTTCAGCAACTTGTCAGGAGCTTTCGATATTTTCAGGTGTTCAGTTACTGGACTAAATTATAACATTGCGATATGTGTCATATTATTGTCAACACATAACTAGTTTAGATAAAAAATTAGTTTATTTACAAAAGCCACTCCTATCATGCACAGCTTTTCACTGTATCAAAACTCACAACAAAGCTCGTTTATAATCGTTTACAAAATTAGAATAGTTACATTTTCACCACCGGCTCGAAACAAGGGAATGATACTGTTGCTTGTTTTGCTGCGTCCCTTAGTTGTATTCTGGACTTGATCTAATGCGAATTTATCTTCTCGCTTTTACGTCCTATGAGGCTCAGACCGAATAACAGCATATAAATTGTTATCATTTATATAGGCGCCATATTAATCTTCTGTCTAGCTGGCCCTATACCTCTTCTGAATGAAACAATATGAAAAGGATTTCAGGAGAATTTTCCCCCTTGGATATCCTGATAGTTCGGTAATATAAAAGTGAGAACTAGAATTAGAGTAGCTTTATATTATCAAATGTATACTTCAAGTGATATTGGGATATAATTCAAGTGAAAACGGTGATTTTTAGAGTTCCCTACCCAGAGGGTATCGAACCATTACTAAGACTTCGTTGTCCGTCCCTCTGCTACCTGTCATTGTTAAGTTAAGTTAAGATATGTAGCTTTACCTTTTCTGAATGAAAACATCTCTCAAAAAGTTTCAAAATTATTTAATAATAAATTAATAGATACAAGAATTTCTTTTAAGAGCACTAATAATTTGAGTAAACATTTGGTTAATTCAAAAGATAAAATTGATAAATCATCAAAAACTGATATTTACAAACTTGAATGTAATTATTGTGAAGCTTCATATTATATAGGCAGAACTTGTAGACCTTAAAAAGTTCGAATAGGTGAACATTTGAGTAAATATGAGAATTCAGCTTTTGGTCATCATTTAAAATTCAATAAGCATAGTTTTAGTCCTAATCGTAATTCAACAATTTTAAAAGAAGTTAATTCTAAAAATTTAAATAGGTTAGATTTTCTTGAAGATTTACAAATTAATGAAAAATTTTCAAGACAATAGTTTTTGTTTGAAAAAACAAGTACAATTAAATAGATCTTATATTCCTTTGCATAGACGTTTAAAAGATTAATAGTTTATTTTAAATATTTCTGGACTCTTGTTGTAGTTGTTTTTTAAATTAGATTTAGCAATGGGTTCTCATTAAACCCTTAATCTTTTTCTGGCTAGTAGTTGATTTGAGTAATGGGTCCTCATTAGACTCTATATCAGATCTTTCTCATTGAGAATGACTCACATTGGTTTTTTTGGGATATTATTTGATGTATAATAATTTGACCATTAGTTTCTTTAGATTTAAATATTTTTCAATAAATTCTGTAATTTGTTTTTACATACTAATCCTCTCTCTATGATGATATTCATATTTATCCACAACATCATCAAACTGATACCATATAGTCCATTTGTTTATTTTAAATATTTCTGGACTTTTGTTGTAGGTAGTTGTTTTTGGAATTAGATTTGAATATTGAGTTCTCATTAGATTTTAATCACATCTGTTTTCCCTTTTAGATGTTTTTTGTTATTGGAGACTACCAGACTACAATGTTTATTTAAGTTTGTTGTTTGGAATCATTCTCAGATAATTGATTTCATTATTATTTGCATTAACATTTTGTTTAAATTAATTTATTTACTTTTTGAATCTCTCTTGACATATATGTGAATTTTTTATTTTGAATTAGATTTAGTAATGGGTTCTCATTAGACCCTTAATCTTTTTCAGCATCTTATAACTTGATAGGTTCTCATTAGACCTTAATATCAAATTATTTTTTTTATAATTTTATTTAGGAAATTTACATATCTGTTTTGGGACATTGAAAATTTTTACAATGTCATTTTTAAACTCATGTTAGATTGATTGAGTTCTATGTTCACTGTCATTTGTCATATGCTAATTTTTAAAATTGAAGGAGTGTCACTTCAACATCCGTTAGACGAACACGTGTTCGTAGTTGTCTAAGAAAATTTTAACAAATTTAAAAATGTTTAATATCTAGATATAATACACCCTAATCAGGGGATCATTCTAATTTTAATGTTATCCTAAGATCTTTTACTTTGTGACGTCAATGTGTTGTCAAAGTTTCTTGTAAAAATTACCTGACGAGTAAGTAATTATTTACCTACTTCTTATTACATTTTCCAACTTTATTACTTACTTGCAGGTAAGCACTGAAGATGGCTCAACAGCCGAAAGGGAGCGTTCAAGTATTACGTAACGCAATTTTTGAAGATTTTTTACCCCCCTCCTCCCCATGTAACGCGCCGTAACGTTTTTCTGTACTCCCCCTCCCACTCACTAAACGTTACGTAACACTCAAGTGACCATTTTTACCCTAAAGTCGCAAAAAAGTATGTTACAGATTTTATCCTTGGTATAGTTTTAATTGCCTTTACGGTAATAATACTAAATAAAACAAGAGATTTTTAATCCGCAACACCTGCGTATTTTGTTTATTTTTTATAAATTTTTGGCTTTACACACAATTGTTTTCATCCTTCATTCTCCTATTTTAGCTTTTTTTACTAATAAACTCTTAAAATAACATTTCTATTTTAATCTTTGACAATGCAATTATAAATGGAAACCCAACTGAAATTAAACATTTTACTCGAAATAAAATCGTACTTTTAACAAAATTAAAAAATAATCAACTATTAACCAAGTATCTGAGTAGGTCTATAAAAACAATTCGATTGAAATTACTGCTTCTTCCATGGGTTTGCTAGCCACTCAGATTCTTTCATCACTGGCTTCTGGAGTGCAGACGAAGACGGTTCTGGAATTGTTAAGCCACTTGCATCAACTTCGTCTTCGTCGAGCCAGTCAGCATCCTCAGACGATGTTTCGCACAATGCAGAGAGCAAGGCGCTGTAGCTGTACTCTAGTTTCATAATCGTCTGGGACAGTCTTGCCATGCACGTAACGACAGTGCATTTGAACACTCTTGTGAGATGTGAAATAGATTCCACAGGTTGGACATACTTTTTTCTTCAGGTCGGATTGTACAGATGGACAAAAGAAATCGTAAGGCATCTGACAGATCAACGGACAACCTCACAAGAAGTGGCGAAAACTTGGATGTTCCTTTGTCTAGTAAACTGGGTACTACGAGCTTGCTTGGAGTTTGAAGTATTGGGCAAGGTGGAGGTTTATGTGTTAAATTTAATCTATTGTCTTTCAAATCTTTCAATATACATTTGAGAGTAAAATATATACGGACTCTGGTGCAGAGACTTGCATAATATTTGAAAGGAAATTGATTACATGGATGATGAAACGAAAATTTAGTAAATTCGTTCAAAAGGAACTGACCAATTCCCCTTTGGTTAGCTATAGAATTGAATTTTTCGATAAATATATTTCCATCGCAATAACGTTCTCAATAATGTCCCTTGATGGTACACATAAGCTATTAACGAAAAAAATATTAATATGATTTTTTGCTCATTTGAACAATTAATTAATAAATTTAAAAAATATATACAACATAAATATAAAACATGAGCAACCAATTATAAACACCGTTCTAAAATAACAGTATTCGACGGGCGACGTCCCGTATAATATGCCAAATTAAATGCAAGTAAGGACGTAGCGACGTACTGTACCATCCAAGTCACCAGACAGTTACCAGCGGCATCGGTGCTTTACGCGATAAATTCGAACGAGTGAAACATCTTATATTTTACCTATTCTGTAATGTTTGCTAACGAATACTGACAACGAGAACAACAATAAATGACGTACAATACAATCTAGGGATTCCCCGTGAAATATAAACAAAAAGGTTTGTCAACTTGCGAGAACAAATCAAAAATGACGACCAGACTAATACAATCAAGGGATTCCCCGTAAAACGTAAATGAAAAGGGTTGCCAATTTTGGAGTTTTAATTCCCTAATTTTTTATTTAAAAAAAAACATTGTTACGTAACGTGTTGTAAGAAAGACCTCCTCCGCCCCTGTAACGCATCGTAACGTTTTACGAGACCCCCCCTCCCCCCAAATTGCGTTACGTATTACTTGAACGCTCCCAAAGCGCTCTGCGATTTTAATAAATTAATATTTACACAGAATACAAATATGTTTTCTTGACTTTGAATTGTTAAGTTGAGCAGTGTTCCATAGAAGTATTTCTTTATATTTTATTGAAAAGCGATAAAAGCAAACAAGCTTTATTTCTTTTTAAAGACGACTTAAAATTATATTATTTGTCATTGACATTTTTTATATATCAGAATTGGCTAATAATTATTATTATTCATCAGATTTGATTGTCTCAACAGTCATCTCATGAGCCCTGATAATAAAACAGAAATCAAATAGTCTGATACAGATTGGCATTTACACTAGTTAAACTTATTTTCAAACAACGTTTGTAATCATTGTGTTTGCGAACAATTACTCTGATATGCGCAATTCATATGTAGGTACACAATACAGACATGTCCTTATTTATACAGGTTGAGGCACCAGTAATCGGTATTCTGTTAGTTAGGGTTAGCTACCAGTTTACATTAACAGAAGATTTTCAAATTTCACTGGTAATAATGTTAAAGATAGAAACATTCCTCGATCCATGTTTTTCTGCAATCAACGTAAAATAAACAACACATTCCAATATCAAAATATAATTTTGACAGTGTCGATCTACAAATCGGTAAGAAGCGCCCTAATCGTTCAAGCTGATTTATCCCTATGCCCTATGCCTTTACCCCGTCGTTGACTGACACGTACACTGTCTGTTTTCGATCCTCACCTTGCGCATAGATAATAAACGCTCTCTTTATGTCATCAGTAATTTTTGGTTGAGCACGAATTTTAAACTAATGACATGTTTATTAAAATAATTTTATCTTGTTAGGTAATTTCAAGCAGCAAATATGTTTAAGCCAATCTCCTAGGTATACAAAATTATGTTGCACACGTTTTTGTTAAGCTACTATCCCTGGATTCTCTACAGTGTAGTGGTTAAGCCCATAATATCATATGCGTCTATGGTCTGGTGGACAAAGACGACACAAAAGAATGCAATGATAAGACTAGGCAAGGTGCAAAGACTTACTTGCTTGTCTCAGTGTTGCTGGGTGTATGAGAAGCACGCCAACAACAGCACTATTTATAGAAGCCTTATTTGGCCTTCCTCCATTACACTTCGTGATAATGAGCGAAGCAAGGATGGGACTATTTAGGCAGCAAAGTAACCTGAGCAACAAAATAGTTAGATCAGGACACATATCCATTAAGGACATCATAAGTGGAGCCATTTTAGATATGAAAACCGACTATATGGTCACTAAACTTCTCCCCAGTCCCAAATATGAGGTAGAAATACCTCACAGAAAGGACTGGCAAGACTCAAGCAGACTGAAGTTTCCCCGAGGAGAGACCTGGTACACAGATGGGTCACAGACAGGTCAGGGACAGGAGCTGGGGTGTATAGTGAAATGAGAAACACAAAATGCTTCTTCTCACTAGGAGAACATACCTTTATATTTCAGACAGATATTTATGCTATCCTAGAATGTGTCAGAATTAACAAACATAGGATAAACATACTAACTTGCAGCTTTAAACAGCCGCAAGGTAACATCCAGACTGGTAGAAGAATGCCAGAAAGAACTTAATAAACTAGCAGACCTCATTAAAGTAAGACTTGTGTGGGTGCCGGGACATAACGGTATTTCTGGAAATGAACAAGCTGATGAACTCGCGAGAAGAGGTTCAGCAACAGCATATGTTGCACCAGCTCTTGGGTTCACAAAGAAGGTAGTCCGAGGGAAAATACAAAAATGGGTACAAAGCCAACATAGACTTCAGTGGAGGAACACTCCAAAGCAGGTACACAGTAAAACCTTCAAAGGTGACACATGTGTAAAACGGGCCGAAGAACTACTGAATATCAGTGCTAAGAATTATTACAGGTTATCTAACGGGTCATACCCCGGTAAAGGATCATCTGCATAAAATATGGATGTATGACGGGGACCTCAGTTGCAGACTTTGTGGCATGGAGACCGAGACCGTATCCCATATCTTATCTGACTGTGAGGCACTGGACTCGAGGAGACAAACAATCTTCGGAGAAGCTAATGTGCCACCTGCAGTATATGGCACACATCCAATGGACCTATATAGTCTACTGGAAGGTATGGGGATAACTGGATGGGTGGACTAAATGTGAGAGTAGAGTACAATAAGCCAATAGGCTGCAGTGCTCCCGGCATCAGAACGGCTTCCAAAACACACACAAAAATCCCTGGATTCTCAAAACATGTGAAGGTGTCCAGAAAAAAATAATAGAGAAATTCAACTTCTCATTTGGTTGGAAGTCGCAATAATTGTCAACTTCATAGCTAGTAGTGGAAAAAATATGTTAATATTGTAGCACAGTTCCGGGAGAGCAAGCAAAGTCCGTTGGAGTCAAGTTCCTTTGGAACCAGTTCAAGGGCCCAGTAATTTCTGAATAAATCCAGTTTCTGGACGAAACAAAGTTCCTGGGTCCAATATCTTCTAATTAGATCTAGTTCCTGACCTAATCAGCTTTTTGAAATAATCATTAACATCGGATGAAGAAAAATTCTGGAGACTAGTCCATTTGAGGAAAATACTTTATACATTTGTTTTCTTTTTATGTCACTTGCTTGAACTTTGTATATTCAATGGTTTCCTACATGTCACTTGATTAAATTATGTAAGTACCTATATTTATTATTTTTACATGTCACTTGCTTAAATTTTGTAAGTGAAAGTGGTTTCCTAACGTCACTTGCTTGGTCGAGAGTGGGTTACCTCCACAGGATTGGGAAAAGAGAGACTGGAGTGTGCGAAAGGTGGAAGTGGAGGATGATGTGGGACATGTGTTTAGATGCTGGAAGAATGAGGAAGTTCCGAGGAAGTTGGAAAATAAACTAGGGGAGGCGGTGGTGGAGATAATGTTGAGGGGCGAGGAGGAATGTATGCAGGTAAGTGGCGTAGTGAAGAGCACGATTAGGGAAAGAGAAGGACTCGATATGGCATGTGAGATGTAGGAGTGATAGAAGGGAGAAGATGACAGAGAGTGTGTGAGGGAGCGGCGCCCGTCTTGAAGTATGCTAGGGTAGTGATTCCAAGGCATGTCACTTGCTTAAATTTTGTAAATTCATTTTTCTTATGTACTAACCCCTTTTCTGCTAAATTGTGAATTCAAATTTTAATATTATATATATTTTTTATCAAGAAAGCTTTATTTATGAATTTATATAAGTAGTTAGTAAATTTTTTTATTTTAATCCAATTTGACTACCTACTTATATAATTTAAATTATCAAACTTGTAATTTGATATATTTTCATTAACCTTTTAATTTATATCAACAGTTTTTAATTTAATATCAACAATTGTAATATTCTCAATTTTGTATTATTAACTATAATATTATCTTTCACATTCATTTTATATCTATTAACTGCTCTTGTTTAAGTGATTTTAACAGAATCTTGTAAGATCTTCATGTATTAAGTATACTTTTTCTTTATATTGTAGCGTGATGATGGTAATATTGTACCGAAACTAGTAGCGCATCATAGGTGTCCTTTGAGGAACTTTTATTAAATTTTGTAGTTTGGACTTTCGAGTTTTATTGAACCATTGGTTTGGATATTATTATTTTTTTAATTTCCATCTGATAACAAAGCCTTTGGAACTGGTTTTCTTAACTTCAAACTTACAGTCAGTGTGACAAGAACATGCAATATTTTCAATGCTTTTTATCATTTAACTCCGTTTGTTGTGTCAAAATTCTTAAAAACAGATACCGAGTCAACGAAATATTGTGAAATATACTTTACTTTCCAATAACTTCTACAATGTCAGAGCCAAACATGAGCCCCGGAAAATATGCGAACTAAAAATAAGGTCATCGCAAGCAGCCAATCTAGAGCCAATGTAAACGATTGTCCATTAGTAATTGTTAAATATTGTTACGCGAGCTGCTGCATTAATGTGCTCAATTAGTGCCCCCAGTGAAATTCCCATATGATACGACTATGGCTCCTCCACCTTATTTTCAAGAATGATCTGGAAAACGTAACATCTAGAAAAACCCAGCGCATCCACCAAAACTTCGAGTTCGAGAGGTCTCTAGAACAAGTCGTGCGAGTATAAATAGGCGACGAGCATCGCAGCGGAGTTAGTTAGTCAGTTAGTGTTGATACTGAAAGAAAGCAATCGCGCCTCGATAAAGTGTTTATTAAGTGACTCTCATATAAATTATAGTTAGTGTGACATATAAATTATTAAATAAGGACTGTATATGAATATAAATCTGTAAATATAAATTAATTGTAAATATAAATTAGAATAAACGTTACAATATAATCGAAATAATATGACCGAGTGATTTCATCAACATACATCATTTTATTCATTCTGTATCAGTGTTGTCAATGCGAGGATGATTATCCGATTTTTAGACAATTTCACTAATTTGGATCCAATAGTTTTTCGAATATTTTGTAGAAGGGATATATAAAATGGCTATTGTTTTGGGGGATTTTCCATATTGATTGGGGTCGAAGACTTTATTTAGATAACCAATGTGTCCTTTTGGTAATTTTGATAAATTCTGATAATTTGAATAGTAAGTTCGGGTAATTTTCATTATTGCATCGGCAACACTGGACTATAACCAGTTCATATTTTGTTGCTTT
>CAJUYG010005832.1:1942-13145 GCA_910591675.1 Galerucella calmariensis
TATCATGTTATTGTATGTTTTGTTAATTTCGAAGGAGTCTTTAATATGATATTCATTATCATAGTCATAAGATTTTGTTAATCAAAAAGGGCGAACTGAATGAATCAAATATATATCAAATCAAATATATATATATATATATATATATATATATATATATACCGGGTGTCCCAAGTTATCGTATACATACAATATCTCGCTTATTTGACAAGATAATTTGAAAATTAAAAAACTGTTTTGAATGGTATTGAAGTCCCTTCATAAAGGCTTATGAAAAAACTTGATTGCATTTGACAGGGATGTGCAGCCACCTATCACTTTTTATTTTGAAATGGTACACACTGTATATTGTCATTAAAAATTGCGTGTTATTCTATTAGGAATACAACGATACAACATACTTGTGCTTATTTTTTATTATTAACAACAAAAAATTAACATTTCTGAAATTTAACTAAAATGCATATGCAATTCAAAAAACTAAAACAAAATTATAGTAAGTGTTCAAAATTATTTCCTGCACATTCCATGCACGCTTCAAGACGTCTTAAAAGCGTTCTTGTGCAGGCCGCCTGAATCATAGCTGGTGTAACAGCACGACATGCTTCACGAATGCGTTCTTTCAGATCATCTACATCTACAGGTTGCGTTTGATAAACCAATTCTTTAAGGTAACCCCACAAAAAAAAAATCCAGTGGTGTTAGATCTGGCGAGCGACGAGGCCAAGCTATAGGTCCATAAGTACCAATCCACCTGTTGGGAAACAGTTGATCGAGGTGCTCCGCAACAATACCTGCATTATGAGGGGGAGCACCGTCCTGTTGCCAGATAATTGTATTCCGTTGTGCCCAAGGAATGTCTTCCATAAATTCAGCTAACTCGTGTTCAAGAAAATGTAGATATCTTTCCCCATTCAATGTGCCCTCATAAAAGTATGGCCCAATCAAGTGACCATTGTATAAACCGCACCATACATTTATACCCCAAATAGTCTGAAAATGAGTTGAAGAAACCCAATGTGAATTTTCGTTCGACCAATAATGGGCATTATGTGTATTCACTACACCATTGTTGTGGAAGCGGCTTTCATCACTCCAAAATATTTTATTTAAAAGCAAGGGATCACCGGTAATCATAACATCAATTAAAGTAATAAATTCTAATCTTCGGTCGAAATCAGTAGGCTTCAGTCCTTGAACTAAATGTAATTTATAAGGGTGATATTTGTGTTTTGTCAAAATTCTCTGTACAGTACTTTTGCTTAATCCGTTTTCTTCAGCTATTTTTCTAACAGAAGGATGGGGATTAATACCAACATACGCAAGTACATAAATAACATTATCATTGATCACAGGATTTCGGTGTGGTGCATGGTTTTTGTTTGGGAATGAACCGTTGCGCAATTTTCGTTCCAATCTAGAAAACACCATGTGTGCTACTTGACGACGTTGAGGAAAACGTTCTCGATATAAACGGGCTGCTCGTCGAGCATTTTTCCTGCATTCACCATAAACTAGGAACATGTCAACGTATTCGTCTGAACTAAACGTGAATGGCATCTTACTGATAACAATCGTAATTATTTTTTAATTGGAACTTGTGAATAGTGGACACAACAAGCAATAATTAAGTCATAGATTAACTACACTAGGCACTGTTTAACAATAAGTATTTGGAGTTCTTTTTTTGACAGATGCATCGGTTTTTGACAACAGATAATTATTGTACTTCTTTTTGACATTTTTATAACCATCGGCGTAGGCAACATAATTTTTATAAGGATAATTAGGTAATACTTATTAAAAAATCTAAAATGTTAATTTTTTGTTGTTAATAATAGAAAACAAGCACAAGTATGTTGTATCGTTGTTTTCCTAATAGAATAACACGCAATTTTTAATGACAATATACAGTGTGTACCATTTTAAAATAAAAAGTGATAGGTGGCTGCACAAGCCTGTCAAATGCAATCAAGTTTTTTCATAAGTCATTATGAAGGGACTTCAATACCATTCAAAACAGTTTTTTAATTTTTAAATTATCTTGTCAAATGAGCGAGATATTATATGTATACGATAACTTGAGACACCCGGTATAAATGTGTAAGTATCAGAAATATGAAACTAAAAAAAAACAAGAAAACCCAGGCCCAAACCCGGTTGATCAAAGTGTAACTATGTATAGAAATATCAGAAAATAAGAAATAAAAAACTAAAAAAAACACAAAAAAACCCAGCACCTAACCGGGTTTCGTACCTACGACCTCTGAGTTGTAAGCTGAATACCCTACCAACTGCGCTAATCGGCTCACATTCAGTCACATCGAATAGAAGGTTAAAGGCTGCTTGGACGCATGCGCACCTCAACTACTAAATTTGACGTGGTGGGTGAAGCCGTGTTGTATGTTTACCTGCTCCTCAAATGACAATTATTGATCTGACTTTGTAACGTCAAAACCTTCATGCGAACAGTATTTAACAATTTCAATTTTATAAATGAGAAAGTTGAGTACAGTTGGTATTGTTTGAGATATTAACATTTCGATTTTCCAAATTGGAGGAAATGGTATTTAAATTCCATTCACACTTTGGATATTAAGATTTTGTTCAGTGGCTGCAATTGTTACTACAAATGTCAAAATTGCAAACTTATCGTAATTGAAATATATAATATATATTTTTTCTCTTTGTTATATTTTGTTAGTAAATTAGAGTTATTTCGGTTCATTTTCAACTAGTTTCATGACGTTATCCAGTAGCGTAACAAGTTGAGTGGTGAAACATTCAATAGATATACGGGGTGGCGCATTAGAAACAGTCCACCTCAAATATTCTTGATCGCAATCCCGAGAAACGTCGATTTTGTTTTCGAGGGGGACAACTTATGATAGTTAACTTGATCATTCCCCTAAAAGAAGTGACTATCCCTTCGAGAATCTTTAATGGCAGGGGGGGTCGAGTGGCACATAATTTGAAAGGTATTCCGATTCGCTTCAAAGATATGCTCACATTTTTGTGTTGAGTGTTGAAATTAATGACAAAAACCAGCTTGAAATCTCCGTTAAATAAATCGGAATAAAAAGCTGAATTAATGATTAATGAGTAATAATAACATACCAATGAAATATTATTATTTCCATAAAAAAAGAAGACAAATAAAAAAAGGAACAGAAAATATAAATTCATGAAAATCTAAATACTGCAAATGAAATTATACCTTTTAAATTATAAACCTATTCTCATTTATTACTGAAATAGCAAAAAAGATGTTTGTCAGCTATTGACGTGATAGAATAATAGTTTTAAGTAGAATTTTACTAGTTTTATTCTAGTGAAATTCCCTAATTCTCTGATTCAAAGGAAATTAACCTAATTATCATGGTTCACACCACTGCAGAGAAAACTGAAATTGTTGCACAATATTTTTAAAACAACGACTCGGCACTGGCAGCTGCAAGATTTTTTCAGCGAATGTCATCTCGGTTAGAATGTAAGACATCCCTACGTGATAAATTTAATATCTTAGTTTATGGAGACCGGAAACGTTTCTAACAGAAAATACGAAAGACAACATCCTGTTACTGACGGGGCTACACTATGCAGCTCCTGTACGTCACTTTTTAGATCAACATTCTCCCGCACATTGGATTGGTAGAAGAGGTTCCATTATATATACTATATATACTATATACTTCGTTTCATCAAAACTTTTCTGACATTTTTTTTCAATTTCTTTCATTCACGCTTCCAGCTGGTTTTTGTCATCAATTTTAACACTTAACACAAAAATATTAGCATGTCTTTAAAGAGAAAATTTTTATTGTTCCATTTATGTGATTGACTTGCTCCAATCTCTCCACACATGAAACAATGGCGTAAATTTCCGCCTGAAATACGGTTGCATAGGATCCTAACGAGGTTGAAATTTCTGTCCTAGGTATGCGCCTGTATACACCTGCACCAAAGCCTGATGGTGTTTTTGAGCTGTCTGTGTACCAGCAGCTGTCTGCTCTTAATAGTTCATCTTTACGGAGGACCCATTCATCTCTATTTTGAATTAGGACGATATAAGGCAGGTCGCAGTTTACTGTTGGAGGTATTATGTCAGAGGTATTTCCCAGAATACTGTGACTTTCAGTGTCCACTAGCATTCTGCTTCGTTCTGTATGAGCCTGATTTGTGCATGTAGAAATATGCGCAATTCTGTATGTTGTCCATCTAGCCTCTCTTTCCAAGAATATATGGAGAGGAGGTAGATCCAGAAGGATTTCCATGGCTTCTGACGGTGTGAGCTAATAGCACCCGTAATTGCCAGACAAGCCTGTCTCTGTGAATCAGAGAGCTTTGCTTGGGTCGTTCGCTGTTAAGCCTTTGGCCACCAGGCAATAGCTCCATATGTGATCATTGGTCTAACGATCATCACATATTATATCCAATAGATTAGTTTGAGTCCCGAGCCCCAAGATTTTCCACAGATCCTGCGACATGTCCACAAGGATTGTCTGGCCTCATGGATAACTTTTTTCAAGTAAGTTTCATATATAGGATAATCTTCAAATATTTTACTCCCGCTGCAAATGGAATAACCTCACCATTGTAGGAAAGTGGTGGAAGATCCTCCAACTTTCTTTTCCTATTGAAGGGAACTATTACGGTTTCACCAGGGTTAACAGATATCTGTTCCCTCTGACACCAACTGTGAACATCGTCCAACGTCTTTTGGAGGATATTATATGCTTTCCTTTCTGACTTGGTCCTTGCCATGGTATCTGTTGTAGTTGAACTTGAAATAAAATAAATAAGTCAAAAGAAGTGTATAAGAAAAATTGTGTAGGTATATTTATTAAGTGTGTTCAATGATCCAAAATTGTTACTTTCATGATGATACGAATAAATCTAAAAATAAAAATGATCCATGTATTCATGCAAACGCCCAATTAATAAATGCTTAAATCTTTCCATTCGAGCCTTGACGGTATTTTGAACAAATTGGTGCAGGGTTTATATTCCTTCAAATTAAATTTTATGTATATTTCGCATGCTACAGCCCAACCTAACTTCAGATTGATTGCACTTCCACTTTGATGGCGTTCGAATAACAACTTAATCAATAATTCCATAGTAAACATATGAACATTGGTCTCACATTGTGGCTTTGGAGCGATTTATACAATTTCGAGTATTAATCGAATCTTCCATTTTCAATCAGGGATAGAAACAGAAAGTACCACCAGAAACAGAACTTGACTGCTTATGAATGGAATAATACATCGAGCTGATATCTGAATCATATTTTCCAATATTATAAGAAACGGAATATTCATAATTTGTTTTGTCTCTTGATGTTTGTCTAAGATATATAAGAATTTCATTTTACGCCCATTGTAGACTCTCAGTATCGCAGAGTGCATGAGAATTACGCCAATGGCAGCACTAGAATCTGTATTTGGTATTCCTCCATCACACTTCGCGATGTTGGGGAAAGCAAGGATGGGGTTATTGAGGCTGCAAAATAACCTGAGCACCACTAGTTCTTGGGACCACAAGAAGGTGGTCTGAGGACATATACAAAAATGGGTACAAAGCCAACGTATTCTACAGTGGATGAACACTCCAAAGCAGGTACGCAGTAAGACCTTCATAGATGACATATGTGTTAAACGGGCTGAAGAACTACTGAATATCAGTAGGAATGAGCTGAGAATTATGTTTTGATAAAAAATACACCCATTCCAAAAGTTTTATGTTACTTCTATGACATATAATGTTTTACAAATAAATTGAACCCTTTCAAACATTTAATCATACGCCCATGGTAAACAGATATTTTGCCGAATAAATTAATCTCGTAATAGTTATTCAACCGACAAGTGTATTTATGAGGGCCATTAACAATCGAGATCCCGGACAAGCAATTATCCAAAAATTACGTACTTCACGTGCGTAAAGCGGAGGAGCTCCATCTTGTTGAAACCAGATATTTCCACTGAGTAAATTTGGATTATTGGCATTTGGATACGTGTTAGCAAGGACTGGTATAAGCTGATTTCTCTAAAAAGTTGGATAACGTTCTCCTGTTAGATTTTCTTCAATGAAAAATGGGCCATTGATTCTGTCATTGATGATATCTGCTGATACATCCACTTTCTGAGGATATTATTGCTTGTGTGACTCAGTCATCCAATGTGGGCTTTCTTGACTTTAAATCTGCAATTTTGACGATTCACGGTACCATGTATGAAAAATGTGGCTCTATGGGAAAAAAGGTTGATTGGCGAAAAAAAGATTGCGGACACATAAATCCTGCATAATTTCAGAAAATTGATGCCGGCGATCGGGATCGTTGTCGCTTAACTCCTGATGTAGTTGAGTTTTGTGGGGATGGTATTTTTTTTTAAAATAGGTATTACCGATCGTTGGGGAACTACAGCATATTCACCCATTTGTGTCAAACTACCATGGGGATTGTCATGTACATTTAATAAAATTTCAAGTTTCACATTGCCCTCAATTTTAGAACGGTCAGCGTTTCGAATATGTTTAAAGTGTTCAGTTTCTACAAATTTTCGGACCATTTTACTAACTGTTGATTGGCTAATGAGTTTGACAGGATACATTTCGTTGAATAAATGACATACCCCGTTTTTGTTCTTTTTTTTATCTCCGCATCCACCAAGGATAAATATAATCTGAAGGGTACAGGGACAAAAGGAGCTCATGAGCATTTTTATGTTTTTTCATCAGAGCGTGTTTGAGGTTGAAATTCTAGTTTGCTTTTTTCAAGTTTTCGAAATTTTTATTGAGGGTGATAAATAACAAAAAAACTAGGTTTGATATTATTGAGACAGTTTATATTTCTCTGAACAAAGAAAAATTGAAAAAACTACGAGGGAAAAAGGGGTTCATTTCATTGAAATAAGCTCGTTCTTTCACTGTACTACTAACAGCGATCGTCGTTAGATAGGAAGACAACAAAATATATTATTCCAAAATAAGGAAATTTTTGAATATAGAAAAATGATCTTAACGTCTAAATCTGACCATGGAGTTAAATTCTTCAATGGTGCGGCAAATTTGCAAGAAATCCTTGCGCTGCTCGGCTGAAAAACTTTTTTAAATGCTGAATATCGCGAAACTTCTCAGCAGATATTGAGAGCTATCCTAAAATAAATATAAAAAATAATAAGAGAAATAGAGTGTGGTAATAATGAATAATTTGAAATACCTCCATAACTATACTCAGGTAGCCTAAATTCGTTATCCTTTAGGTGACAAACAGGTAGCCTTGAGGATTTGCGGCATTTTCCTTGCAATGGAGCTGACTCTCAAGGCCCATTGTATGTGGTGCGATATTGTATAAGAGCTCCTCTCTGTATGTTGATTTCTCTGATTGGCCTAGATGGGAATAGCGACTTTTTAGGGTAACTATTGTCGAGAAATTTTGTCCAACTACGGAATAATGTGTGATTCACATTGATAACGTTGAATGGAGTTGGCGGATGACGGGCATCTTCCAATGTTTGCAACCAGTCTTCGGGAACTTCTGCTCTCGATCTTTGGTTAACAAGACCAAATTTCTTATCACATTCCATATATGAGTGTTCCATTTTACGGAATTTACACATTTTGAATATATATTTTATGTTTCGCGCCTAATGTAAAATTATCAACTTCTAAGTCGAGCGGTTAATAAATTTGGTTCCCGGGCGCCGTTCGCGCGTAACTACGAATCGACTAGCACTGAAATTAATTTGATCTCGTGAACTTTTCAATTTACAGCAGATAAAATTTGTATATAAATGTATCAGCTACAATTTTTGATTTAAACATTCCTTTGTATTCTCATTATTTAAATAATTGGAGTAAAAAAAAACAAAAAAAATTTACTCAACGATTTTCCGGAAAATTGCATGCCTAGCATCGTAAAGTTTTTCTTGTGTTATGTACAACTCTTTCAAATACTCAATTTTGAATTTTCAAGTTTTTTGTATTTTTTTGTGAGGTTTTATGTGTACTTTGACTAGGCTAGGAGAGTAATCTTCAAAAATAATTAACGTGTCGCATTTACCTGATATATTGTATTGGGTTTGCTGACGATAAAGCATAAATGTTACAGTGAAATAGTGATCGCCTTAGAGTTCAAGATATCCATCTTTGAATTTGGTAGACGATGAAATGGTCCTCAATTCGATAAAGGGAAGTGACACTTTATCATCAATCATGAAAATAGCGCTATTTGCAAATTAACATAGGTGATGAATCTAGTGGATATCGGAATTCGAAATTCATCGTAGTTGATTACATGAATCATTCATGGTATTCAATCTAAGCTTTTCGCGGTTCACAAATTATAATCGTTATATTTGATCAATTAATTAACATGGCTGCTTATTCGCAGTGGCGGATTCAACTCCCGAGAGCGAGGGAACGAATCGAGTGGGGGCCCATTTAAGGGCGGAGGAAAACCTCAAATAAGGAAAACCAACGAGAGTCATTAACAATAGAAAATATGTTATTTCAAAGAAACATTCAATGCAGCAGTTGAATAACTTGAATATATTTTTTCCTCGACTCAATTCTCATAAAATCTAATATCAAGTTATCAAAATACAATTCATGTTTTCTGTATTATGGGGCCCGGTGCTTGAGCACCCCAGCAGTTCATGTACACCTACATGCCGAATGTATCATCTCTAGCGTAAGCTGAGTACACGCTTGTCTAATTAAACTTTTCAAATCGTCTATATCTGTGGGTTATTCATTTTAAACAATTCCCTTCTAAGATCCCTATACAAACAAGACTGAGAGTGACAGCCTTCTGGAGGCCATCGGAAATGTCCGTTTGTTTCAATCCATCAGTTTAGAAAACTGGTATTGAGGTAATTAGTTACAATACCGCAGTTCTGTGAAGGTGCGTCATCTTGTTGCCATGAGATAACTCCTCTTTAGTGTAAAATAATATTAACTATGAGCTGAGGTACCTCATTGTCCAGAAAATTCCGATGTCTCTGATCATTTGAATATTCTGAAGAAAATGGACTTATTAAACGCCCATTAAATAACACACCAAACAATAATTCCCATTTAGTCTATAAGCGAGTTTTCCTTAAACAGTGCGGATGTTCCACTGACCAATAATGGCCGTTATGGTAATTTAAGATTCCATCATTATGGAAACTAGCATCATCACTCTTTATCATCTTGCCTTAAGTTTAATATAATGTAGATTTAAACAAATTAAATTGTTGCATTCCATAATTCAGTATGGATCTACATCAAGTAGAAGCCTTATCTATACAATTTTTTATTCGATTAGTTTACCATTCAGTAATTTTTTCTACTAACGTGCGGAAAGTTAATCTTTTCCGCACTAAAAAGCGTGCGGAAAAGTAAATTTGTCAAGTTTTTGGGGAGTATACTGACATTTGAATATTTAAAATACATATTTGTATGATTGTAGTTTACCAAATGACTGAAAAATTGATAAATTTATTATAATTCTGCTATAATTTTCAATAGAAAAAAACTTATTTTTTAATCATTTTTAAATGGCCTTGGTATAAGCCTCATTGAATGAATGTCAAATAATAATAATTAGTTTGTTGATATGTATTTAATAGGAAATGTTTCTTTTTGTTAACTTTTGAGCTTATTTCCGCATGCTAGTAGAAAAAATAGTGTACCTAACACGTGCGTGAAGTGACTTTTCCGCACGCTATTGCAGATGGCCGAACGACGCTTTAGCGGAGTTCGGCCAGCAATCGCGTATATACTTTCCGCTATATCACTTTCCGCACTAGTTAGGTAAACTACTATTTCCAATAAAATCTTTTTCCCAAACTCTGTATATTTTTTCGGACTAATCATTCGTAGTAGATACTCCTAATGAAATGAAAAACAAACCAAAATACACTGCTGAAGATGAAGTTTTTGGTGCTCGAGTAGTGAAAACTTTTTTAAAAAGCCAGGAAATAGAAGCTTTGGGCAAACACATTAGCTAGATCTGGTTCATAGAAGCACTGAAGTGATATTGGAAATCAGTGTCATTTTATGCGAGACCTCTCATTATTTTCCACATCGTCGAATCGCTTACCTATTTTATCATTTAGTCGTTTTTTGTGTAGTCGTTCTACGGTTTTATTTGAAGAAGGGACAAAAGGGTAGTCGTTGGGTCAATACATTTTTTCTGTTGAAATATAGCATCTTGTCAACGAATTTAAGGTCAAATGAACTTTGTTTGCTCTAAAGATTCATTGGGTTTATAACAAAATGAAATGAAATAGTATGCTAACACTTATGGCGCAATCGTTGAATCGTAAAATCGTTAAATAGTAGTAAGCGGCCTGCAAATTTACAAAAATTGCAATTCTATGACGACCCCTGTACCGGCCGCATTTAGGCAAAACGTACCACATATTAACCATTGCTCTAAATTCTGCCGTGCTGATTGGTCCGCGACTAAACGCGGTACGTTTTGTCTAGATAGGGTCGAAAGCAGGTACGGATTGCCCTCGTATTAGAATATACTCACCCATTTCATGCATCTTATTGGCTCGAAATCGGGTTGGTGCTTGGTTTTTTTTAAAGTTTTTTATTTCTTATTTACTGATTTTTCTATACATAGTTACACTTTGATCAACCGGGTTGGTTCTTGTTTTTTTTTTAAGTTTTTTATTTCATATTTACTGATATTTCTATACATAGTTACACTTTGATCAACCGGGTTGGTCCTTGGCTTTTTTGTTTTTTTTTTCAAGTTTTTTATTTCTTATTTACTGATATTTCTATACATAGTTACACTTTGCTCAACCGGGCTGGTCCTTGGTTTTTTTGTTTTTTTTTCAAGTTTTTTATTTCTGATATTTACATATTTATTTCAACATTGGGTTAGGTGCTGTTAGGGCAATCCGTACCTGCTTTCGACCCTATCTAGACAAAACGTACCGCGTTTAGTCGCGGACCAATCAGCACGACAGATTTTAGAGGCGGACCAATCATCACGGCAGATTTTAGAGCAATGGTTAATATGTGGTACGTTTTGCCTAAATGCGTACCGGCCTACCTTACGATACGTCGTATGTGCTTGTTCGTTGTACAGCTCACTCCGTCTTATTTTGTCAGGTGTTCTTTTCGCTACAGTTTTTAACAATTTAAGGTTTTTTTTATGGGAAAAAATATTTTTTTTATTACATCTCCAATTTCG
>CAJUYG010005833.1:0-13145 GCA_910591675.1 Galerucella calmariensis
AAACATGAAAAACAATTAATGTTTTCTATTTTTTATACTTTTTCTAATTTTATACTCAATTATATCTAAGAATATTAGCAGTTACCAAAAAGATTCCATTGTTGTAACTTCTAAATTAGAGAATAGTCTTAAATTTATGGAAATAAAGCTGTACAATAAATTACCTAATGAATTTAGAGACATTGTCTCTTTCAGCAAATACAAAAATGAAATTAAGAATTTGTTATTGACTTTTGTCTATCTACTTTATTGTATACACTATTTAAACCAATTTAATAATGTCACCTATCACTTTTGATTTATCCTATACATTTGTATGAATGTCTTAAGGGATTAATAAATATTATTATTATTATTGAGAAAATTCTTTAGTAACAGCTTTCATTAAACTAGATACGAACAGTCCTAGCCTGCAGATTGCTTATCTCCCCTCAAGATTTACCGAAAAAAACATTATTTTATTTTAAAAAAGCAATCATAGCCACAAAAGATTCCAACAGCAGCAGACCCGTCCTGTTTATGGGTTTTGTATAAAAATATTGGACTGGTGATAATATACGATACTGCTTACTTTATCAGATTAATATGCTTTTTACAAATCTCAACCACTGTATAATGTCAAAGATTGAATACATTTATCTAAACTAAATCATATATTAAATAATATATTTGGAGATCATAAGAAATGTTATAGTGAACAAAGAAATAAATTTGTGAATGTAGGCTCCAGGCATTTTATTATGCTTCTCTTTAAATGAATTTATCCTTCGGAGGTAGCATTGAAAGCTTGTGTCGAAAATATTTCACTAAAAATAACTCGGCAATATTTCTGTAGATATAAACATAAGTCAAATTATAGAGAGCTTTATTGGTAAAATAGAACATTTTTTAGGTTATATTTTTCTACAATAAATGATGAGAATATCAGCGAAATTTTCAAATACAAGAATTACTGGTTTGCATAGTAAAAAAGTCACGGCTTATATCTCCGTTATTCCATTTTAAATTATAATAATCTTGGAATGACAACAGTTTTCATATCAAACTAACCATTATATCAAACACTGAAGTATCACTGCTATACCAGTGCCGCAGGTATAACTATTACGAGCGTAAAATAGGGTACTTTTTGGGAAAACAATTTTAATTGAAAAAGGTATAATTATAAATGGAAATTATTATAGTGTTATACTATTATAACGCGTTAAAAATTTGAAAATTACTTTTCAAAAAGTGGAACGTTGACTAAGAAGAAATATCTACTTCTCGGGCTAATACCTATGCCCCGACAAACATCCCAGTTAACCAGGCGACGTGATTCCGACGTCAGTTAAACGCTATTTGATTACCAACATTATGACGTCGTTAGTTCGTGATGATGTCACAGCTCATAGACGTCAGCAAACAACGTTATGGTAACGTCAGAAGATAACGTTATGGTAACGCCAGAAGATAACGATATGGTAACGTGAGCAGATGACGTTTTGGTTGTCACTGTAAAGTAACTAACTAGGAGATTGGAAAGGATAGAAATGAGATTAGACATAGAAGTTATAAGCATATATTCAAAAATTAAAATTATGGTCATTTGCATAACTGGCTAAAATTCAATCATTAGTTTATCAACTTTTTCCATACTTGAAAGAATGAATGAATTAAAGGAAACCATCGCTTTTATTCGGTGTAGGATAAACGAAACGTTTTGCCACAACTTCCCGTGAAGACCACTGCTATTTAATTGGTGAAAATATGGATATTAAATTTTTTTGAATCATAGGGAAAATCATAAGCACTTTTGTATACCTGTCTACAAATTATTTTTAATCTTAACACATGCTTCATATCTTCGTTTCAAACTTACTGCACCAAAGTCATCGAAAGTAAATAACGAAATGTTTGTTTCATTTCAAGGTATGTGATACATTATATACCAATAATTTCGTTAAATGTATTCAACAGTTATATCAATCTTTAGATGTGAAAAAGATATACGCAACACCAGATGTTTGATTTTTTCCAAGCGGGCTCACACATTTCAACAATATATTTATTAGTTATTGATACAACTGTTTTTTCAATAGTCGTGTATGGACTGTGGAAAAAAATTGAACATAATCTGCTGATTTTTTTAAAAATAAAAGGTCAACGAATGGTGAAGATTTATATATAATCAGGGTGGCCATATTGTATTTCCTAGTGCATAGAATTTTAATACTAATACAAGCTCAGCGGTTTCATGGCTGCATGAAGGCACTTCATCTGTATCTGAAGTGTAGGAAAAGTGAGTGTAGGCTCACAGCACTCAGGCATGTGACCCATTGTACATTCTCCCGAGGAGTTGTCCTTCTAGGTCATCGTCCATCCTGTCCTTTCCAGGAAACTGGACAGGTCACTAGGAGACATCTCCTTTATATCGGCAGGTGTAGGCCAAGACTCACCGAACACACACTCTCTTATTGACGATAACTCCGGACACTCGCATAAGACACGCCTTACAGTTTCATCTTCCTGTTCACACATCCTGCAAAGAGTATGGAGGTGATTTCTTGGTTGACAGTGGCCAGTCAAAAATCCTACTGTTGAACGTAAGTTTTTCCTGGTCATCGCCAAATATTTCTTCGTCGCCAGCTTCCTAAAGTCGCCCCCTGGCAAGACTGCATTCTTCCATTACATCCCATCTCTTAAGGGATTGAGCATGAGTGTAATGTTTGGCTAGCTCCGCAATTGTCGAAGTCATTACGCCGTAGGTGTCATGGGGCCCTAAAATTTTCATTCCAGCCGCTTCCCTGGCTGGAGAATTGACATTGCGATTAGCTTTACTCTTGTCGTGCCCTTCAACCCACCTCAGGATAATATTGTTATCTGCTAAGGCATTAGCTAAATCCTGGTGGCACTCTAGTACTATTGCCGATATAACACGTTGTCTGTCAATGCTAATAGGGCTTGTCTACTATCAGTGCAGATTGTTATGTTTTTGCCGGAAACTCCTTTTCTGGTTAGTTCTTTTTTGGCAATTGAGATACCAGCCAGTTCTGTTTGAACCTCGCTGGTATTGTTTCCCATTCCCCACATAATCCTTGAGCTTAGTGCTCTGGAGTAAGCTCCACATCATCCTGAGCCTTCTTTCATTTTTGAGCCATCTGTATATATGCGTATTGCATTTGCAGCATCTGACTCTATGTTCTGTTTTATTTGTATTTTGTAGGGTTTATTGAACACAAACCTGGTTTCAATTGCAGCATTGGCTGCCTGCAGCAGAGGTAGCGCAGTAAGCGCTTCTTGCCATAGACTTAGCCTCAATTGGCCCACTCCTACTTCGGGGTTTACACCAGCTGTGTGCAATAGTACCATGGCCATTAGCGCAACCTCCTTGACGTACAGAGAACCAGAGGGGTCAGAAGGCACTACATTTGACAAACAGTGGGCACTAGAAAAAGGTGTGTTCAACAATATGCAAGTAGTACCCTGGTAGTACCTACATATTTTTATATTCGAATCGATCCCCCACAAGTTTTCTTTCATAAAATTAAAAAATTGTGGCACTTAAAGTTATTAACTTTCAATCTTTAAATTACTATCAAATATCTGTAAAATATTTTGTGTACAACTCTGTAATGTCTAATAAACATCTGGTTGTTGAAAGATTATTGCATTCCAATACTCTATGTACTTTTAAAAACAAACTATAATGCCATGAACTGAATTAAATGTTGAATTGAGAGCCAAATTTAGTCTTCGTAGCTCTTGCTAGTGACAAATAATAACCCAGATTACTGATATAATTGTTGTTTTTGTAGACATTACATCAAATTAATTAAATTTTTTCTTTGTTTTGATACCCGCCTCTGCGTAACCATAATACCGAACGCACTTGTCCGTTGTATTAAATGAATTGAAGCGTGAACCTTGATAATATTTGACATTAGCAATGGCCATTACGGGCACAAGAATCATGAAAAATTATAGCGCGGTTGCTACTCCGGTATTATCGTGAATTTCTTGCAGTGGCACCACTGTCTTCCTCGCTGATCCTCTTTCTTCATTCTTCCTTCACTGACAGTAGTTAAATGATACGGATATGTTAATTTTTGTAGTAGTTCAAAGGTTTTTGTGATTTGAAGATGAATTGGTGTATTTTAGTTTTGATAGTTTTTTGTTGGAGATTAGTGAACTGTCAAAATGATATCGACAAAGGGTGTTGCAATCAAAAGGAAAGTAGATCACTCGCTAATTGGCAGGCGTCTTGGTCCTTTTATCCCACCTCAGCAACATGGTCCTTACAAACAAGGATACCTATGACACCAGGTGAGTTTTCGTTTATAAATTATTATTTTTATTATACACAAAATCCCATGTTTGATTGGGAAAAATTGGGCGGAGTTTTTAAAATATTGCCAAATTTGAAACTAATATAGTAATTTAAATTACACTTACTGTAAGAATGTTGAATTGACGGGCGAACAACAGTAGGTACATTGTCTCACAAGGGTTGAAAATGAGCTTTTGGGCAGCCCAAGACTATTAGAGGCACGAGTGAGCGTAGCGAAGCGAGGGCAGCTGATAGTTAAGTGCTTCTAAAGCGTTTTCTACATGTGCGACACACAACTGTTTTTCGCCAACCGAATAAATAATAAAATAGAATAATATAACAAAAAACTTTGATATACACTAACGTCTAATGGAAAAAATGATGTGAAACGTCAAATTAGTCAAGTGACAGATGGTGAAGATCTTCAAAAATCCTGGCGTTATGAAATCTCCGCACTTGGACTGCTAAACAATACTTTCCGCTCTATTTTTGGTATTCAGAAGATTGGTTTTTCGGTAGGGTAGGCGAAATTAGTTATTTTCCTAACTAGTGCGGAAATTGATACTTTTCCGAACATCATTCTTTCTACGACCGTATATTATGCAAAGAATATATCAACCCATTTTTCAAAAATTATTACATTTCAACATACATATACAAAGCTTTAACTGAAAACTATTGATTATTATAAATATTATTATTAAAAACACAATTTGTTGCGTTGAAATTGCTAGTCCAGTGGAGTTATTTGGTGTTAACGGGTAAGTAGATGAAGTTGATGAGGATAGCATCGGTTGCAGGTCGCATAAAGATGACGATCACGGTGACGGCAACGGTTTTAAGTCATTTGTAGATGAAATAATGTTATTTGATATATTACGTAAATATTTATTTACATGTTGTAACAATAGTTATAACTTACGAAGTGAAAAACTATCTAATAAGGTCAAAATTTGCATAATTTTACTTTCCCGCACAAGTGCGGGAAAGTGACACTTTCAAAATTAAAATGCGTGCAGAAAGATGGGTTAAAGCGCACAGTCGTAGAAAAAAATATTTTGTTAGAATTTTGGTTCATAACTTTATGAAGTGATTTATATATTTTCAAAGTGATGTTTTTGACAAGTGCGTTCCATTGGTCTAGCCTACTTGAACATTGTAGGTATCTAATTTTTACCGTTGATCTTATATCTTGTTTTAGTAAAACTAAGTACCTACGCAACTGTTGAAATTGTTTGGATTTCTAGAAACAGTATAATTATTCTCACATGTTTGCAGGTAATAAGTTAAAATTTAATTAGAGACAAGAAGAGTATGTTAATTAAATAACTCCTAAAGCTCAGTCTTCAGTGCTGAACAATGTTTATATAATGGATTAATTATAAGAAATAATTAACGAGTGATTTACGGTGGAGAATGTTATTACAGTTTTATTTAATAATGTACAATTTTAATTTTATTTAAAGCTATTTACTCATTGTCCACATATAACGGAAATGGGAAAGGTGGGAGAATATGGCTTTGACTTGTCAATTGATTTTCCTGCAGGAAATCCTGAAGGCATTAAAATTGTGTTGACAGCTGACAACGTGGGGAATTAAAGGTGTTCAATATATATGTGTAGACAACTGAAACTGGACTTAAAGACAGCTTTTTCATAAGAATTATCATCTTCTATTTATTAGGTTGGCTGCATTTGCAGACTGGTGAAAAACTGCAAAGAATCCGTCAATATGTCGGCAAGACAATAAACTGACTCTATTATGGGTGCCTGGACAAGAGGGGTTTGCATGTGAAGAACTGGCGGACCGGTTAGCTTAAGGAAGCTCTAAATGAGATTTAATAAGTCTGAAGCTATTTTGAAGAATCACAAAGTATTAGGTACCTGAGAGGCGAAATTCGTAGATGGCTTGACAAAAAACAGATTGAAAAAAGGTCACTTTAGTTAGAGCGATGAAATGTTTACTAACAAGACAGACAAGGAACTCTTAACAAAGTTAATTGGAATAGGGAAAGTACTTTTAAGGACCGTTAATTGACCTGGTTACTGGACGTATTCTGGGAAAATTTATATACAAAATTGGAAAATTTAGAAGGCTGGTGTACTGAAAATATTAACCGAGAGCCACGCAAAGCCACGTTTCAGATCCTGCTAACCTTTCAGGAACTCTATTTATTTCTGTATGATTGCAGTGAGAAATGATATAAAATCCAATTCAAAATTCTTGTGGTACTTTCAAACTTCAATCACATTAATTATTCTCAATCACCTTATTTAATTTATTGTTAAATTAGCGGAATATTTTTGCAAGCCAAATATTCAATTTGAATTGTCTCTAAATTTACTCTTGTAAGATTTTTTCATGGGATCATATCTATTTTTATAAACTTACACTAAACCTAGCATCATTATCAATTTCAGTTATAATAAAACTGTTGAAGTATGAATGGCTAAATCCATTTCACCCCTTTTTGTCTCAAAATTGACTTCCATTTAATACCATGTCAAAAAATCAATAATATTGGAAACAAAACTTTTTTTTCTCACATGATTGTTGATGCTCTGTATATTTTAAATTTGATCAGGTATTATCTACAGTAAGTACTTACTCTCACAATTTTTTTTGTTGATTTATGTATATTTTTCTCCATTACTTTTTACCATAAAGCCGCAATAATAGAAAATTTAAATCACAAAATATATATAATAGCGGTAACGTTTTTTTAATGTCCCAAAATGTGTAGTTATTATTTATAAAATTTGAATTTTTAAGTATATGCCAGAATTATTTTGATTCACCGATTCGTGAGAACTTCAAAGACCACCATTTCTTCTGTGTTCTGTATTTATTCGACTGTAACAATGATTTTGATAGGATGAAGAGGCAAAAAATGTCTTCAAGTTAAATAATAAATTATAAATAATTATAAGCAATAGTTTTTCTTTAAACAATAAATTACCGTTACAAACTTAATTAATAAATTGCTTAACTTTTTTACTATTAATTTTGACATTTAATATTTGTTTTGAGAACTTAGAATTTATTATTTTTAATTCTATCGGAAATATAAGCAATGCAGCTTCGGACATTTCCTCATGGCCCCCCTTCGTTTTTATAATTATTATCTGTACACCTATAAATATTTCACGCTTTTTAAAACGATTCGTTCATTTTTTTGTCCTCGAATATATTTTTATTAATATATATTTTCATGAAGCTTCCCAACTAGCAAAATAGAATTCTAAGAGGACTGAATTGTTGTATAATAGTCGAATAGCGTTGTTTCAAGGACTTTTTATTTTTATTAAGCCTTTTGTTGCGATAATTTTGTTTTTTGAAGGAAAATTGTTGTATTAAATGATTCTATAGTGACTTTTACTTGGCCACTTAAGCTTGTCTTATTGAAGCTGTATAATGTTGTATAATAAATATTGTATAGCATTCAATTGCATTGCATTATAAAACACTTTTTGGTTGTATAGTGCCTAAATATTCTTCGTTATAAAACAGTTATCGTGTACCGTTCCATTTTACAATAAAATACTGTTTAAGGCATTTCTTTGGGATAAAACTGTTGTTTTATAAATCGCCATGAGCAATTGAGTTGGAAACATGAAACTATATTGAAACAGTATTGAAAGAATTATATTGTGAAAGAATATCCATATGAAGTGATAAACTATTAAAATCATAAAAAAAAGTATTCTAGGATATTCTATTTTATTACTTTTTTTAAGTATCTACTTGAAACTTAACCAGAATTGAAGCGCTTCATTTTCTTGCCAAATATATACCTAAAATATATCAGTTAAATTTGCGGCGCATCAAAATTTGTGTTATTAAACCATCCAAATGAAATTATAATTTTCACTATCGATGTCTGCCCAAGCGGCCCAAGTCGTTTTCATAAGTCTCCATTTCTACAAATGAATTGTATGATGCACGTTCAAGTTGAAATATAATTTGGTTCTGATATTCTTCACTAAAAAATTTAATGCTCTTATAAACTGCTAGATGACAAAATGTTTCTATTGTGCTCGGAATAACAGCATTATAAAAAAATATATTGCATTATACAACCATTTTGTGAGACCTTCATAGTGCCGCTTCAATCCCATTTTATAGATGTGACTACATGACACACTATCAAATCATTTTATAGTAGCTGTATAAATGATTATAAAACAGTCGATTAAGAGTTGTATAAATGTGTATAAAACAGTCATAAAAGAGTTGTTTAAACTTTTAATAAACAACCAAACAATTGTATAAAAATGGGCCCTTTTAAGTTGTATAAGGATCATTTAATTGTTTTGTAGACCGTTATAAAAATTTTGGGGTCCTGTATCTTGTAGCTGTTTATACAAACCTTATAGAATTTAAATTGCTACTTGGGTTATATTTGATACATACTCAAGAACATCAAATAACGTTAAAAACGACAATTCATCTGATAAAATCGATCCGTTCACTTTGACGAAAGTTATTCACATTAATATGCTTAGAAAATAACAAAAAGAAGTGAACACGTATCACGTTATATCAATAATAGCTGCCGGAAGGTGCGTATTGTACGTTAAGAACCGCTTTAAGAGAAATCGACAAACAGATGGTAATAATGAGGATGCTGGAAATATTTCTCATCAATAGTGACATTGATGCTTGACATTATGGGATATTTAATTCTAGGTACATTCTTTCAAAGTTATTATATTAAATTTATTAACTAAGAGGGTTTTTAAGAAGGCACAACTAACATTGAACTATACTGTATTGGTATTTGGGTGATATCGATTGATAGTTCCAATTATTATAGACATTCTTCCGTTAAAAGTTTATATTTATTTCCACAGACTTTATTGTAAATAACTTTAAATAAATATAGATGGTTACCACAATCAATTTTCAGTTACTTATTGATTGAAAATTTCCATTTATTTATACTTTCATTGGTTAACCCCATGAAATATGACCACAAACTAAGTTTACCCTTCCGAACTACTTCTTGGAAGCTATAATTAACTGAAGTTCAGTCTTTGGGTATGTCAAGTCAAGTCAAGTCAGGCGAAGAAAAGCCATTGGCAGAGAGCTAGCTATATGAAAGATTCAGTCTCCACGCTAATAGACTCTTTAAAAAGAGTCAGGCTGGAGAATGTAATCTGGAGTTTGAAGGATCACAATAGATCTGAAAAGGTCGCAGTGGAATATACCAAAAGCTACCTCATAAAATCTATCTATCTATCTATTGAAGTGTGGGCTTCATTCGGCATTGAAAAGGGTACTTCTCGTTGAGGTGTGCCCAGGTGAAAAAGTATCATCAGTGACAGTGAGACACATGCAGTAAATGCAGGATAGCTTCTCCTTTTTCTTGGCATTATGTCCTGTGAGTAGACCCTTAGGAAATCTTGTAAGTTCCCGAGATATATTCTGCACTGGTTTTTAGTAATGGATTGTCATGCTCTGTATTTTCTTCCTTCCGTTTCAGATCTTTCCTGAAGATATTGGGTAAGTAAGGTTCGCAGATCCTACTTAGGGAGTCACCGTTGTCTTCCTGGTCAGCTCATCAGCTATTTGATTTCTTTGTCCATAACAGCATGGAGACTGTAAAGGTGGTTAATAATATTAGCTACGATTATTAAATATTCCTTTTTTTATTGGTGAACCATTTCACCTATGTGAAGCACGACTCAGCGTGTTTAAATCGAACTTTAAAACACGCGCGTTTTTTAAAGTTACCATGGCAACATCAACAACGGAGTCTAAATGACAATTTTTTTATTATTGATCTGACAGGAGTACTTTGTAACGTCAAAACCTTCATTCGAACAATATTTAACAATTCAATTTTATAAATGAAAAAGGAAAGTACAGTTGGTATTGTTTGAGATATCAACATTCGATTTTTCAAATCGGAGGAAATGGTATTTAAATTAATACCATTAACATTCTCAGAACTCAATGAGGTTGAACTTCCATCAAAATGCAAATTAGTTTATGTTTTCCTCATTTCCATGACAACGCAATTCAACCATTTTACATAATTAGTTCTTATTTCCATTTCTTGTTGTTGTAGTAGTAATAGATACAAGTATTTATAATTTCAAAGTGCACAAATAAAAAAATAGCGTAAAGTATTCGTGGAAAAC
Source organism: Galerucella calmariensis (assembly GCA_910591675.1). Lineage (NCBI taxonomy): Eukaryota > Metazoa > Arthropoda > Insecta > Coleoptera > Chrysomelidae > Galerucella > Galerucella calmariensis. The sequence continues at coordinate 10,458 of CAJUYG010005833.1, forward strand.
TGGTCTCTGAAACACTTGCTCTAAAAATCGAAAATCGAAAAATCGCGCGTATTTTAAAGACCTTCATATCCACTCATACATTAAAATACTATTTATTTCCAATGATAATGCAATGCTACTTTTGAGACAATATCAGTTTTATTATCATTCAAAAGATAATGGCTCAGTAAGCAATGCATTCAAAAATTCACCTGATTCGGGAATTTCTGATATTTCATTTAGCTAACAATGAATGTATGCGTTACTTTATGAACGCACTGTATAAAGACCGTCCTTATAATGCGTGAGGAACCCTAATGTTAAAAATCTTCAAATTCCTCATAAAACAGTATAATTAAAGTATGTTTACTTTCATTATCCGCCAAAATTTAAAACACTTGGTTAACAGAGCACGGACTAATTTGTAGTTTTATGTTTAAGTGGTACTGTTAGCGGTACCCGCACTACTTCTCTATAATCATCTTTATACAAGACTTTATTTCCAATAAAGTATGCGTAAAAATGAATTCTTTTTCCATATAATAATACCGGACTATTTAATAATTGCATGTTGATATCTACGAGGTGAAAGTCTTAAGTTGTTTTTTTACCTATTTATTTGAACATCCTGTATAATTTTGATGCTCTTTTGGTACTTGGCAATAGTAGACACTACCACCATACCAAGATTAATCTTATATCCTACGCGCGTTTCGATAGCCAAGATAATATTTAAATATTTATTTGAATCAAGACTTTTTTTTGACAATTTTTAACCTCAATTTTTATCTTTCCAGAATACGCCGATACCAGCCGACAAGATAGAGGACATAAAGGAAAGTATAGGAAGAGATTCAAGAAGTACTTGTTACCCCTTTTATTAGCGTACAAACTGAAATTTTTCACCCTCATTCCTGTTCTTCTTGGAGGTCTCGTGCTTCTAACAGGAGCAACTGGTTTAGCAGGATTCTTCTTTGCACTGTTTGCTGCGGTTATGGGACTTAAGAGTAGTGGAGGACACAAAAGGACATTTTAGATTTCACTTGAAACTTTAATTTATCCATTCAAATTGCGTGAAAGTGACAAAATAAATTATTTTTCTTGTTAGCGTATTTAAATACCGAAATTAGATATTTTTAGGTTATGTGAGAAGTTTCTGGGTTCATTTTTTGAAAATCATTTCAATATGACAATACTTGGTATGGTCAAATGCAGTCTTATCATGCGGGTCATACGATTCAACAAAGACATACTCACCGTTTTTGTTTTCTTTTATTGCGTTTAATCATAACTTCCAAATAAAATTCGTAAAATGAATAAAGGCTCGCGCGCACTAGACCGGCTCTTCCGGCAACAGCCCGGACCGCTACGGAGCACGAATTTATCTTTACCTGGTATTCAAACGAAACAGCGCTCACTACTCGGCAACGGACGGCAACGGCCTGGTCCGCCGTCGACGGAAATACCGGACGAGAATACTTTTGCCGGTGGTCCGTTGCGTTCCGTCGTGATGCGGAGGAGTGCGCGCCGATTTTGGAAGACGAAACGGAAAAAATCGATGACGAAAAACCGACGCTAACCGTTCTGCTGGTGGAATGGAGTTTCTAAACGTAGTATTTTGAAATGTCAGATCAGGTTTTATAATGGTCAAAAGTTCCTGAAAGTTTTCATAGCTCATTCGAAAATATTGAAAAAATTTCTCCTCTTGGTCTACTAGCTGAGGAAATAAAGCGGCAAATTCACTTTCAGTTTTCCTCTTTGTACAAATGTCATTTATCCATTCTCTTCTTCTTTTTTGTTTAACAGAATTTTGTTTTTCCTCTTCTTCGCACAGTAAACTTATTATAATTATTTCATTTAGACGACCTATAACTGGCAAAAAATGTTTACCGACTAGTGCGCGATACCCAGGTAAAATTGCCGGCCGCCGTGGCCCGTTCCGTTTCCAGTAAGTGCGCGCGAGCCTTAAGACAGACTTATTCAATTTTGACGGGAGAAAAAAGGATATGTATTTAGTTTTCAGCCATTCTAAAAAGTCTTTCTCCAGCGAAATTTTTATTCAAATGTCAGTTATGTCACTTTGACAATTTAAAGTGACAATATTATGAATAATAAGAAGCTATTTTCCGGTATTTTGCATCCTCAAGCAAAAAAAATGGTACTTAATTTGATAGATTATTTCGAGAATGAATGAAAAAGTGGAAATTCGTAAATCAGTGTGCAGGAAACATCAACCAAATTATTTTCTCCGAGTGTATCTGTAATCCCACATTTTGGTAACCTCTGTGTCTTCTGATTTGATACATATGGTTAGTGACCTTTGAACCCGCACGATAAGAGCGCTTTTGACTATAAGTACAATTATTATTTCAATAATTTGTCCCTATAATATGTCACCTTCGGTGACGATGAGCTGGCGAGTGTAGAGATGACATTCGACAGACTATAAATATAAACTTTAATTGAAATCTCAACTTTTCTTACACTTAGGAGCATTAAAATTGTATCTAATTTCATGAATTATCATTTATTATAAATTATTACAACAATATAGGGTTTATTTTTATTTTTACCCCACCAAACAATAAAGGAAAATGAAAAGTAGATATTAATAGGTATTGGACAATCTGGAAAAAAAAAACGCTACCTATTTTCTGCCATTTACTATACTCGATTTGAAATTGGTTGATAGTAATAAATCATTAAAAT
>CAJUYG010005834.1:0-13144 GCA_910591675.1 Galerucella calmariensis
TGTAACCAGGAATCAAAAAACTCAACTTCCAATTATAGTATATTCTTCAATCAGTGCAGAATGATGGCTATTATTCACGCGGATGAAGTTTCCAAAACGAGGGAGCGCAGCGAGTGAGTTTTGGAATCATCCAAGTGAATAATAGCCATTATACTCAAGTAAAAGACTATCTATACTCTCTCCACGAACAAAAAGAAAAAACTTCCAGTGGGGATCGAACCTCGATCGTCCGCGCCATAGTCAACCATCACTAGGCTATAGAATAGAGCATATTTATAAAAATGTAAAGAGTAAATATATATGTTACACCCAAACATCGAAAACGTTCATTGAGCGAAAAAAACGACCGCAACGCGTTGTGGACGGTGCCGAATGACCAAATACCGAAATGACAAAATTTTTCGCTTTGTGTCCGTTCTTGTTGACCACGACGCGTTGTGAACAATGCTCAAACGCCCACGATGCGTTCTGGATAATTTAGAGAGCTCTAAAACCGGTCTTTCTTGTCTAGACACTCGGAAAAGACCAGGAAGGGAAATAAAATGCAGTATCCACTGTGGCAGCATGCTCCATTTGCGAAGATTTTGGAGTTACCCAACCATGTAAAACATGCAGCTTAAATGTACACATGAAGTGTGGGACTGGAATTGAAGGAGAAGTCGTATGCAACCTTTGCTACCGTCGTGATGCAATCAGAGAGCAACGCGAAACTGCTAGAGCCAGAATATGGAAAAGCAAGCTGGAAAAATGCTAGCGCTGTCCCGTGAAAAACTACCTCCTGCTGAGATCGGTCAAAATGTCGTAGTCAAAGTTCCAGATGTCGACAGAAGGTGGCTTGCCCCTAGGAGTGTTCTAGCTGTAGTTCTGAGCGTTAATGATTCCAGCTTGTATAAGTTGGGAACCAAAGAGGGCGTACTGGAAAGACTTTGTAGTCGTAATGAATTCAACTTCGCTGATTCAAATTTTATAAACGCATCAGATGTTCCAAGTTGTTCATTAAATTGGAGAAAAGCTTCAGCTCTTTCGTCTGGATCGAAACAAGGATTTGTCATGTGTCATTGTAAGCATTATTGTAATACAAAAAAGTGCAACTGCAGGGCCAATGAGGTGTTGTGCAATTCTAAATGCCACAATAATAGTGCCTGCAAAAACAAGTAAATAGCTTTATTTTCCTGCGATTCAGTTAACTATTATTGTAAATAAAGTTTCATGTAGAAATTATCCTACAATGAAGATTTTAAAATTTTCATTTATTTCTGTAAATTTACTTAACATATTAAAAGCATGGTCGGTTTATGAGCTCTCTAAATCATCCAGAACGCATCGTGGGCGTTTGAGCATTGTCCACAACGCGTCGTGGACAACAAGAACGGAATCAACGCGAAAAATTATGTCATTTCGGTATTTGGTCGTTCGGCACCGTCCACAACGCGTTGCGGTCGTTTTTTTCGCTCAGTGGGCGTTTTCGATGTTTGGGCGTAACATATATATACGTAAGTTATAAATGAAATTAATTCCGGGAGGCGTACATATTCACTATCGCTACTGTTGTCCATTTTTTTCTCTTATAATACGTAAAATTATGATTTTCTAATTATTTTGACGTATCAAACGACGCGCTGTCAGAAGCGATTTGCATTCTTAGGTATTTGACGTTTTAAAGAGACGATTTGATTTATTCATTTTAGCGTGAATTCTGATAATAATAAAATGTGATTGGCTAACGAGAGTGAATTCTTTTTATTATTCACTGGTGTGAAGAATTTATATCATTATGCAGCTAAATATGTAAAAATAATTTGTGCGTTATTATTTAGTTGTGGAGAAAAGTTATTCTTCATAAAAAGTTCTGCATTATCTAAAACCTAGAATACAGACATCAAATATCAAATATTTTAGTCATTTACGAGGTTTGTCAAAAAATATTAGTTTCACTCAAAAGTAAAGTACCTTTAAATTTGACAATATCGAAAAATGTTACTAAAAAAAGAAAAATTGATCAGAATTAAAAACTACGCTTAAATATGTAATTACATTCATTGGAATTGAAGCTTCAGATTATTTTATTTTTTACTAATGTTTTTATTTTGAATGAACATTTATCTCTTGTGAATACGAAACACATGATATTCTTTTAGGTTTTCCATGTTTTTCAAAAATTTTGCATTTAATCGCGAAATAAGTGCATGTTCAAATATCTTCTGTAAGTTCCTTGTGGCATTACTTATTCTTTTTTTCTTATTCTTTTGGGAATCAAACCACAATAATGTTTTTTATTTTTTATTTCGACGTTTCGGTAGCGTTCCAGCTAACGTTGTCAAGATTAACTAGTAATAAAATTAATAAAATAATTTTTGGTCCCTATCTGACACAACGAAAAAATATGAGACAATCAATAATATTTTGAAGTTTAAGACTACAAAACTTTGTTGTCAAATTTCATTAAGGTCCATTCATAGTAGATCACACCTCTGGTGAAATGTGAAATAAAATATTTTATTTTATGACATTCTAACGATATTATAGTCTACTAGAAATGGAATCCAGTGAAGTGCACGTTCCAGGAACGGTTTTTATTGGGATAGCGCTTTTTTTTAGCTTATTTTGAAAATGTTGTCAATAAAACGCGTTTGTTGTTACTTTTTGTGTATGATGATTTTTGTTTTCAAAACATGTATAACTCAGTTTGGTTATTTTGTGTATTGAAGTATGTATCGATTAACAACTATTCCAATGATAAATCATAAGAAAACCTGGATAAAAACTTATGATGCTATCCTGATAACGCAGGTGATTGATTATTGGAAATTTCTCTTTCTAACATTGGTAACCAAATTTGACTACATTCGGCTGAAATACTAGCTACACATTTATCTGCATTTAGTTGTATTAACACTTTCTTTGATTTTTCGTCTTTTATTATTGGGCTCTTTCAATATTATTTTTGTCGAATCCCATTGAATTTTATGCCCTTCTTCCCAAGCATGTTTACAAATACCTGACTTAAAGAACTCCCTATCTTTGATGTATTTTTTATGTTCACTTATTCGGACTTTCAATGGTCTAGATGTTTCACCTAAATAGAATTTGTCGCATTCACAAGATATCTGATATATGCAATTTTTTGAAGATTGTTCTTCATTTTTTGGTTTCGTTTTTGTTAAGATAGATCTCAAAGTATTGTTAGATTTAAAGCTGGTTCGAATATTAAATTGATTACCAATTTTCTTAATTCTTTCTGACAAACCCCTAACATACGGTATTGTCAAGTTTTTAAAAATTATGTTAGCTGAATTATTAATATTATTGTTATTATTATGGGGTATTAACAATGAGCGTCAATGAGCCTTTCTCTATATTCTTGATTTTTTTATTTACAAATTCTGCCGGGTAATTATTGGCATTTAAAACATTTTTCAGTAGAGTTTTCTCCTTTGTGAAATGATTATCATTAGAACAAATGATTCTGGCCCTATCGTATAAAGATTTTACTACCCCTTTTTTTAACGCTTATAGCATGATTTGATTCCCAAAAGAATAAGAGAAAAAAGTGCATGTTCATTTATTTTGTAAATAATTAATAAAATACATTCAAACATTAAGTTATAAAATTAACATCATATAAATGTTAAGTATATTATGCAACGATCATGTAATGATGGTTATTAATACACAAGCATTAACCGGAATACGAAACGAGCCAAAGGCGAGCTTCGTATGGATAGTGCGAGTGTATTAATAACCATTACATGAGAGTGGCATACACTATTTTTTCTTCGAAGAAATTTGATTTAAAAAATATATATATAAAAAATTTACTGCCTGGGACTCGAACCCGGAATGTATAGATCGAAAAAAACTTCTGCGGAGCCTTTATCCACTGCGCCACGACGGGACCACATGGTTAAGGAGAGCATAAAGCGTATGAGTATGTTACTGTTTTAAAATATTGATAATAAATTATTGTAAACAAAAATAAGTTTAAATATGTATTTGCCTTGGTAATTAAGTATTTTCGATCTGGTGGTCGACATTTCTTTTAAAAACTAACGCAAAAGATTTAAACTGTCATAAAACACTGTCAAACTATCAAACATTCTACAGAAAATATTGGGACTGCCTACTTGGGTATTTGAAAATCTAGATTTCCATTGGTCAATTTTTCAGTATCATTATGAAAACCAGTGTTATAATGAGTATCACTGAAAATTGGCATTTAATTAACAACTTATAGTATAGGAGTAGAAAAACAAACAAGTTTATTTTTACTCATACTAATGCTTCCACATATCAAACTTTTTTCTGTAACATTTTTCGATATTGTCAAATTTAAAGGTACTTTACTCTCATATTTCCTATACTTCGTATACAACTGAAAAATTTGATATTTGATGACTGTAGTTTTAGATAATGCAGACATATTGTATATAGGTATAATATGTTTCATATTCATATTATTTGCTTCAATGTAATAAATTACCCTAACCTCGTTGTTAAACTTTAGAAATAAATCATAACTATGCAACACAGCTATCAATTACTCATATAAAGTGTTGCCTATAGCATGTCCTGCATTTAGTATCTTTTTTTCTCAGTCGATAAGCTAGAGTTTATACTTGAGTCGAAAACATGAAAACACAGTTTTAGCAGCGTTGCCATATCCGCTTGGATTCTGGATCTACTAATTGATTTTATAAATGAAGCATGATTTTACTAAAATATATAAAATATATTCATGTGATATCCAATATATATTAATATGCTTAGGCTCATATTAGAAAATAAACGCTGCAGTACTTTCCATTTTAAAAAACTAATTATTCTAATATTCTACATTTTTTAAATGTCTATAAGAAAACAGCGCTGGCAACAGGGCTTAGAGAGAGTGCAAAAACATGGCTACAATAATGTCTGAGCAGTTCTTATTTTCCTGGTAAACACTTAAAACAAAGATGTGTAAATAGTGATGGTGTTTTAGTGCAATTTAAAATACAAACTCAAAGTCTGTTTTTTTATGTGTTGGGTTTTAGATATATTAGTTATATGTACGACGAAAAATGAGTTTTATTAATTAAAGTGTTGTTTGTGCGACCACCTGGCTCTATGTGTACTGTCAATCAGACCTTATCATTTAAAACATGATGGGTTTTATCAAGTTCGTATCAAATACACCTAGGACTGTCTCTTTAAATTGGTAAATAGCGATATAGATATTTTAATACAACATTCTTTACATTATAGGAATAAGTTGAAACAAATATGGGCTCTTATTTAGAACCCTCTGTTCCAATTGTTTTTTTTATCAATTCTTTGTTTTTCTTTCATTCATTTCAAATTTAAAAATAGATATGTTTCAAGGAATAACAGTGGATATTTTATCTGATTACATCTGGATAAGTATTTTTATTGAATAGGTATGTAAAGGTAGATAAGTAGATTATGTGGGTATAAAAATTGTATGTTGATAATTACTTTCTTTAACATTTATTCCTTCAATAGGTACTAAATTTTGATATTTTGAAAATTTTGAATTAGTAGCTTTGAATATTTATCTTGGTTATGTTTATTTATACAAACATTTCCTCGAGCATTTTCTGTATCAATAAATATTTTCTATTTTAATGATCACATTGTATATGCAAATGCATAACTGAAATAAAAAATATACCTACATTTATTTCATTGTAAGTAATGCTTAAAAGTGAGTGTAAAGCTTAGCAAAAAAAATGTTTTATTCCCACTAAGAACAGTACCATAAAATACCATTAGTATGTTAGCTAGTGTTTAACAAATCAGGCTGATTTGACAAAATCTAAGTATTTCAATGACACCTAAAAAAAGTTTACATTATAACTGAGATTATAACCTTACATTTTCAAATTTGAGTATTTAAGTAATTTCGTTTTTTTCATGATCCATCACAAACATTCTGTGGGTATCTGTGATTATCTTTATTTTTAATATAAAGATTTCTATAATAATATACCTATTCAACTTGAACTTTATTATATTTTTGGGTACATATAAAATAAGTCAGACTCATTTTTAAATTTAGAATTTAGGTAGGTATTTTAAAGCATACAATACAATATGGTATATGTACTCTAATTAAAATTTGTAGAAAGTGAAATATTTTTCCAATTATCATTGATATATTAGCTTCGTACATTAGTGTCTCGAGTAGTGTTTACCAAGCTATTTTGAATATTTGAAATTGTTCCATAAAATTAACCTCAACTTCCCTGATGTATGGGAGAAAAAATGCTAGGTTACCATTTTCCGAGCCATTTTCAATAATTCACAGACTTTCATTCAATATTTAAAAAATAGTTGTTGCTTATCCAAATGACTCTGATGTTCTTCAAAAATTAGTTACAAATATCCTCAAAAGCTCTATTGTTTGTTCAAATGCAATTGCAGAAGTTGAAGAAAACATTTGCCTCCCTTGTGCCAACAAAAGCCAAGCAAAACACAGGAAAAAGTTGATAAGGAAGACAAACACAAGCTCTCAGTTTTGGAATTATTCCTCGAATTATTCTTGATAAACTTCAAGCACATTAGATAACATGATACTATTGATATTATTGATACTATTTTTGAAAATCAGCACAATATTAGCCTTAGGGGGGATCCTATGAAAGAAGGGGATGCTATGAAAGCAACTGATTAGCAGCACATTTTTACCGTGTATCATGTACCTATACCCTGTTAACTATTATCTGTCAATATGTCAAAGATAATACAAAAAGTATTGTCATCGTCTTCTCAGTTGCTATATGAGCAGCAAACTCGGCAGCAAATTTGTCATTAGGGCTATTAATTAGCACAAAGGTAAAAGAACTAACTTTTAAGATATTTCAGTCCTCATAAAATTGGTATGTTGATGCCAATTTTATGGACCTAGTAGAAATTATTTTCTTTAAATTTGAAAAGAATGATTTGTCAATTATTTACAAACAAATAATATTCAGCTAATATTAACAGTGTCCTAAGTAATTATTAAAGTTGAAACAAAATTAATTAAATCAGTATGTAATCAATACAGCCGAACTATATTGTGATCATGATCTGTGTTTCTAATTTCAAGAGAAATATATAACAATGGAATAATTATTACACAACTGATTTATTATTCCCATAGGTACATAAAATGAATTCAAATTTTTAGCATTCTAGGAAAGAGAATATTAATTTGTGATAACACTGCAGTGAATTCAATGTTGTTTTTTAATTTGGTATTTATTTACAGTGCCAAATAAAAAATAAACACTAATAACTAGATGAAATATTACCATAGAGATTAAACATAATTACAATTTGTATATAAATGCTTTTGTTATGCAAGTGTTTTTTAACCTGTTTATTCATGTATCAAAGAGCATAAGGTTGTTGAGTGAATTTGCTCTTGGAATAAAAATATTAAATGTAAGATTGCATCTTACAAACATTACTTATATGGAAAGTGTTTCTTTATCATTTTTGAACAAGAGGGGATTTACAGGTCAATTTTAGATAGAGGATCCATTAAATAAGTTAATCTCTAGGTTAATGTTTACCTCGATTTTTACAAATAAATCAATTAGGTAATTAAATTCTGTACTTGTAACATGTTTGTTGTAAAAATTGTACTTATATAGGTACCTATGTAAATTTATTTGAAGATAGAATTCACATTCAGTTGCTGTATGCAGATATAGCTGATTATTTTTAGGGGGTGTAAATTATTAAATATGACAAATATGTTAAATGTCTTATCCCATAATATCTACTACAGGGTGAAATAAAATTTAGTGCAAAGCTATTCCTATTCATAAATTATTTCCAAAAATTAAATCTGTCCTGTATATTCTGAGTAACTGAATAAAAAAAATGTTTAATGAATATGCAAATTGAATATGTAATCTATTTTCCATCTCAATTTTCCTGAAGAACTGAGCTCCTAGGTATCCCAAAGTATCTACCATTTTCTCCTTGTTGTTTATTCTATATTTATTTTAAAACAGCATTTGAAAAGTCCTGTCTTCTCACAGCTTAGATGCAGTATTTGCTTTTTTTTGCTTTCTTGATGTCAGCTACCAACATGCATTTTTTTCAAATTTCTCAAGGTTATTTATACCTAATGGCTGTTTTTACCAGCAACTTCTTGCATTTATCATATTTATTATAATTTATGTTTATTCAACAGAGGTTACATATTAAATTAGCATATTTACTAAACAATTGGGGTCTGGTGAACAATAAGGAGACACGAGTTTGTGATTAATTTTGCACAAAACTATACACTTAGTTTTTCAGTAAAGGGTATGGTAAATGGAATTAGTATCTTTCCTTCCCCTTCCCAATATATGTTTCAAATATCGCACATTATGTGCATACCATTAATTTTTTCAAGAAGGGGGAGGGTGAATTCCATACAGAGAGTGTTTGAACAGTTTGTTATACATAATATAAATAAACAGACTTTCTAGATTAAGATTGTCCAAGATATTGTCATACCAGAAAATCTGGTAGTTTATATTCACTTATAGAAAATAAAAAAAGTATGCTGCTGGGCCAAACGGCTTAAATCCAATAGGCAATATGGCTTATCTCATCATAAAATTCGCTTTCCCATTTAAATAACACAGGAAATATTTTTTTTGTTTCAACTGGATTTTTCGTTATTAAAAAATTTTTTCACAAAAAACCTTATGGATTTTGTAAAAAATTAAATAAATACAAAAATATATCTTTGGTCGAAGACTGTTGTAGCCCGTCAAACAGTAACATTTAAAAAATTATAAGAAATAGTCAAAGTTAGCCTTTGGACTTTAACCTAGAATAACTTCTAAACGAGTCAAGCTAACCAATTTTTGTAGATCGTTAAATTTCTACAAGAATATGTTTTGATTTTCACAAGACATGGGAAATAAGAAAGTACGATGAGTACTCGTTATATTAAGGGCTCAAAATTTACCAGAATTTTTTTTCATTTTGGACGATATTTTCATGGTAACTAAGGGAAAAAAATTTAAGGTTTTCAAGGGCTATGAACTTGCTGATCAGCTAGCTAAAAGTACCACAACAGCAATTAATACTGACAACACTATACAAACGGCAAAAGATCTTAAGCAAGTCATCAAAGACACATTCAAAAGTCTGTGGCAACAGCACTGGGACTCCATCAATTCAAGCCTACACAATATCCAGCCTTCATTCACAATCATCTTCACCGAATGTCACCAATACCTATCCAAAAGAGGCAGCTTCACCTTAATTCCAATTTACAAGAATTGCTTTATCACAAAATGTTAGCCAATGTACAATATATTTTTTTCGTAGTGATCCCTTACTGTTATTTTGATTTGAGGGTATTCAGATGACAATGCTAACATCCTCCGTCCATCACTTTTTTTCAAATTTTTTTTCAAAACTTGATTCTGCTTACAATAACAATAATTATAATAATACTTACTTTCTACAAATTTGAAAAGCAATATGAGAATTGCTATTTTAAATTTCTATTCAATCGATAAGAGATTTACCATCTACTTATAGCACCAATATTTGAACTTGTTGGTGTGGCCTCATTACTATGAAATAGTTGTCTGGTTATCTTTATTCTCTTTGAAACTGAATTTTCAATATACGACTCAGTCACTGCAGAGGAGTTCGAACCTCCAAGCTCTTTACCGATAGTAGATCGCCACCATTTTCTACAAGTATAGTAGCCGAGGTTATGCGTAACGAGGGCCCTGTGTATAGCTGAGGATTTTCCAATTAGAAGAATGCTGCAATTTTCTTTAGAACAGCTTCATAGTATGAATACCTACAACTTGTTTTACACATTTAGGTACTATTCCTATAACCAATGAAGAATCGCCAATTTTCAAAATTTGAAGGCAGCAAATCTATGTATTTTTGATATAAAGCATAGGCATCAAAAGGAAGGCCCTTATACCTACCCGTTTTTGTTTGTTTTTAGTATACCTTAGTGTAACTAAAACTCTGGTACTGATGCTTTCAAAATCATCCACAGCCAACATGTTCGTCACGGTTACAGGCGCCAAAAATACCACACATGAATACAATATTTTCAAGCAATCGTGAATGATCAACTGTCTCAACAAAAAACTTAGTTACTTCCTCGGTTACTTCTTCTTCAGACAGAATTTTTGCTTTCTTTTGTGTGTATCCATAAGACTTTCGTCTCATGAACCAAAATAATTTTTCAAATCTGAAAATACCATTTCTATAGGTAATACTCTCGGTAATACTCTAATATGGTACCCCTATAAAGTTAGCAGAGCTACTTGCAAATAAATCGATGAAACCTAATCCAATAATTGTCGAGAATTTGTCGTGAACGTAAAACATTTGTCGCGCTCTTACGAGTTTTCTATATCATGATTGACGAATATAAAGTTTTTTTAAGCAACTTCCTATTTTCCAGAAGCAAAAAAATTATGTTCCAAAAATAAATTATAGAACACACTTATGTAGTACACTTATGTAACTTTGTTGATTTATTATTTTTTCAATAAGAATTTATCTGAACAATTGTCAAATGACCAAAACGAGTTTGTCGTGGGGTTTTCTCCTATATACCTACGCACCGTGTGATGATTTATTATTATTTTTTGGTTCAGAAATTTATAAAACGAATTTGTCGTGGAATCTCCAGATCTTCATGAGCGAATGAAAGAAATATTCCGATTTCTCAGTTTTACCCACTTGTAACTTGGTTTTGCGTTTTTTTTACGTCAGATGGATTTCGACAATTATTCGTAACAGTTTTGATGCTTTTTGATTTTTATCTATGGGTGGCACTGCTAACTTAATATTAAGTTAGCAGAGCCACCCCCTATAAAAAAACTAAGAGCGCGACAAATGTTTTACGTTCACGACAAATTCTCGACAATTATTCGACAATTATTGGTATAGGTTTCATCGATTTATTTGCAAGTGGCTCTGCTAACTTTATAGGGGTTAATATGGTGTACGATTTAAAATAACTAATCTTGAAATGTCAATGTTAACATAAACTTGCAAAGCAAGTTTCAACATTGAAACCTTGGTCCACAGCGAGTTAGGGGAATAAACCTCCGATTTTCCTTTTGTATAGGCTAATAATACATCTCCATTAACCACCTTTACATTCTTGCTTTTACACCACTATTGAAAATTTTGATATCGCTCTTGAGTTATTTTTGGCAGCCGATGAGAAGTGTCAGTGGGACAGTAGAAAAATACGTAAGACACATTGCCGCTACGAAAGGTACGCCTGCATCCTTTTTTGATCGATGTAATATCTCCCGATTGACAGGTTGCGTTTGCGCGTAATCTAAACATCAATTAATTAAAGATTAGGGTTAACATTTGTAATACATTTAATTAGTTATATTATAGTGATGTTTTGATTAGGATTAATCACAGACCTGCCTTTTTTCCATTTCTTCCAACGTAATGTGTTAAAAGGACATTAACAGTCGATGACGCACACCAAAGACGTTATTATATGATCTCTACCAATAATAAACTATTAAAATGGGCTTTTTCAGTATAGATGCTTAAATCTCAAAACAAATATTTTATTAGAAAGCTTACTGATAATTTTTCTCTTCATGCAGCTTTGTTTCGAATATAAATGTCACAAAGCTGAATAAAAAGTTGAACAAATATTAGGGAAATTTGAACACGCGTTTGACCTTTGGGCAAGTTACGTCATAAGGTCTGGAGTTATGTTGGTAGTATTTGTCAGAAGGGCTGGCCAATTGCTGCTACGGCTACGACCTAGGCCAAAACATCCAACGAAGAAGCAAATGTTCCTCATTTTGGTCAACTTCTTTTAAGCTTTTGCTTTTTCGAACCATGATTTTCGTCTGTTTTCATCTCGAGGAACGTAAATGAATATTTTGCTTGGGCAATTTATATTGTTATTTTGAAAATGAAAGAGAATATCAATTTCGACGTCACATGAGATGTCAAAATCAAAAACCAGGGAAGCAAACTTTACAAATCCTATGAAAATAATGGTCCGTCGTTTCCAAGGTCTTTGACGTCTCGAAGAAGGAAGGAGTGACGTCACGTTCAAACCGCGCGCTTGCTTTCCGCACTTTTGATAATTTTTTTAGGATAGAAATCAAGCTCAAAAAAAATAAGGGGACATTTTTTCATAAAAAACTTTAATTTAAACCAATAAAAAAATTACTGAAAAGGCCCATTGTCTCATTTAATTTAAGATAATTAATATAATATTTAATAGTTACTTAAATAGATCGTTCAATCCGGAAATGAAGAAATAATTTGAAAAATAATTGTAATATTCAGAATTTATCAAGTTTCCCCAAAATATCTTGATGTCTACCTCAACTGAATGTAGAATGAAACTTACTGCCAGTTACTCCAGTATAACAAACTTTTGCCTTTATTATCAAAGACATGTTTTGTATAAGAATAAGAATATGTATTTGCAAATTTGATTCACATACATATGAATAATAACAAGGATAACATTCTTTGAATTCACTGATATGTTCCTATTCATTCCATGATACTTATGACTCAATTATTACCATTCGTATTGGAGTTTTCTTGTTAAACAAATTAATCAGATTCGTTATCACTTATACAAGAAATACTGAAATACATTTTCTACCTAAGTATTTCATAATTTGTTGACTTCAAAACTATTAAGTTACGAAATTTGGAACCATTAGAGATACTCGACACCAGTGGCGGTTATAGGGGGGCCACGGAGGCTATGGCTCCCCCTAGCTTAACCGCAATTGTTCAGAAATTAAAAAGAATAACATATTCAAGAGTTTCCTTCATTCCATATATTTTATTTTCTCATTTTTTGAGAAGTTCATATTTATTATGAATAAAGTTATCAAAACTAGGTGCATATACAGTGTGATTCATAAGTAATGGGCCAAATTGTAAATCTACGTTCAGGAGGCCAAAATAATAATATTTTCATTAACAATAATGGGTCTTAGTCTGCTCCTTACTGAGGTACAGGATGTTAAAGCGAAAAAAATAAAATAGATTTTGCTACTTTTCCACATAATGACTTGAAAATTGGGTATGAACTAGTGTTTGTAAGGGTAAACAAGAATGTGTGAGAGGATTTGAGTTAACCCGTAGGCATGTTTCAATTCCG
>CAJUYG010005835.1:0-13142 GCA_910591675.1 Galerucella calmariensis
GCGCGACCTAAAAGTTACGCCGCTGTGTAGAATCCCTCGTCGACCGTTAATTAATAAGTACATATTATATTGCTTTATTGTATGTAATAGATAACTGAAATTTGTACGCACACTGGGAGCAGTCACCTCTTTGAATTACTAACCCTTTTTACCCTATTAAGAACTTTAATAAAGTTGGACAATTAGCTGGTAGGATATAATCGGGTTACCGCAGTAAATTAGTTAACCTTTGCTTTTTCTGGTAGTCTAATGATTTTTTTTTTAAATATACAGTGTGTGTTATTTTTGGTGAAACTGCAGGGTTTCTTGGTTATTAATGAAGGTAGATCCTTGCGGTTTTCGCAAAGCTTTGCTTTTTATGAAACGTTTAATGTCATCCAAACAATTTTTGAAATTATTAAAACTATTTTAAAATCAACATTTATACTTTTCTTTAATGGAACACCCTATATATCTATAGCCTATTGAATTTGATTGGCTATCAATTGGAAAAAAACTAAACCTAATTTATGTGATTTCTCAATTAACCAATATAATAGCAGGCCAACAAATTTACAAATTTGAAAATCTAATATATATATTTGAAACTATTGAGGCTAAAAACTAAAAATTCCAACAACAACAAAATACAGAAAATAGTAGTTTCTTTAAAGATTATGTGCAAAGATTAGTTTGGTCGTGAATTGAAGCTCATGTACCTAACTACGGCGTGTCAGTTATTTCTTGAATGTTTTTATAAAAATTAATGGAGAAATTTCAAAAATTCATCACTTTTCAACGATACCTCAAGAAGAAAGTGAACAAAAACTTAGCCGTGATTAAATTCGATGAAGTATCTGCAAATTACGGACAGTGTAAAAAATCCAATTTGGCTGGGAAACAATGGAAAAATGTCACTGAAAAAGGAAGTGCTTTGATTAAAATCCGTTTTTCGAGGAGTTTCCGTTTCACGATTCTGATACTGAAGCAGTTTTTTTCGTGATGGAATTAAATGTATTTATTTCTGTTAATCTTATTATTAAAAAAAATGATTGTAAAGAGTAACAAATCAATTTTACGATAGACTTTGTAACATGAACTCAATTTTAAAAATTTACGGTATAAGTCAAATTGAATTGAAGCGTTTTCTTTATCTTGTTTATTGACGCTTACCATAAAAATTGAATTAAAAAAGAAGCCAATGGCATGTTTATAATTGTGCACGAGTAAATTATACAAGGTATTTAGCGAGGTATTTAGAGGTCACTGTCACGAACATTGAACATACTGGAAGAGTTAATAGACGTGTTATTGAATGTTAATAAGCAAGATGTCAATCTGAAGGTTTCTGTTATTCTGCATTTTCCAGTAAATGTGACAACACCGCTTATATTGAATGTTTACGTTGTTTGACAGATATTTGTCATAAAAAGTTAACCAATACTATTTTAAAAGGAAATGATATAAAATTTTCAAAATTCATGAATACTAACAAGGATTCAATATTTGTTAATCCAATAATGAAAGCAGCCCATATCAAATTTACTTCTAAAAAAACGCTTTCAAAGAAGGAAGACACTAGAAATGAGTATACTTCAAATGTAACCCTCCTTGTAAAATTATTTTGAACTAGATGCCAGATAACATGGATACAAGAATAACACAAAATATATTTTAGGAATAAAAATAGCAAAATATTGGGAAATAATCTAGTTATGTAGTATGTTGTGTGTTATGTATAATATGTGTGTTAAAAATGTTATTATTATCACTTAATAAATATTTAAATCCACAAACTCTTATTTAAAGTATTCGTGGTTCACCATATAATTTTTCCTAAACAAACAAATTATATATTGCAAACATTACCTTCTGCAAAAATGTTGAATTATGTTGCTTTAACCCCTACTATGTTGAGCAAGTTTTTTTTTAAATAAATTGACTTTTTACCATAAAATGCAGCTGTTTATAAAAAAATATAAACTATAACTGATAGTATTTCTCCAAATAATAATAATAATAATCGTCTTTATTAATACACTTGAAGAAAAATTATAAATTATAAAATATGAAATGCAAGACGAAGTTCAACTTTTACTGCGTAGAAAAACGATGCAAAACTTGCTCCTTCCACTTTACCTTGTAAACCTACTACATATACAAGTTGTATTACATTATATTAGTACTTCCATGCATCTTGCATCAACTAGAGTTTGCCAAATATTCTCTTATGTTCAGCTCTGATGCAAGATTTACGATTTATATATTTGAATTATATAGCTGAATTTTGTGTTCTTTTGGTAAACAGTCGATTTCGTTTAAAAAAATATAAAACTTTATATTTAAAATTCCCGCTGAATTTTATAGTTCTTGCGGCCAAACTTCAGATGGCAGTTAAAACAGTAGTCACTGCTGACAACATATAAGTTACAATTCTAGGTTGAAGTATTTTATGGATATTTGTTTTGACCAAATATTGTGATAAACTGTGAAAGATATCGATTTGAATGTAAATATTTCAATTCATATCTACAAAATGGTATGTGGTATTCACAAAATACATCGTATTACACTTACCTAGATTCTCATTAATATAGGTAAGAATACATGATATTTCAGTTAAGGTGATGAGATTATTAAACAAAATAAAGTATTATGTTAACATTTCAATCAAATTAAAGATTAAAAAAATACATAATAAAGGTGATATGTAAATGTAATAATGCTTTGGTCTCCAATTCAAAATAACTGCACAAAGTTTCTAGTGCTTTTACCGCTTCCTGTTAAACATTTTCACTAAATTTACTTCAGAGTCCATTTCGTCGTCTACTTCTCCATTTTAAAATGGAAAAAAAGCGAGTACCAATGAACAATGTCGCTTTCAGTAAGTTCTCCTGAAACTTGTAAGCTTTCAGATACAGTACACACGGTATGTACACGTTTTAGTTTTCCTTGTCCTTATCCTAACATTGTGATTTAATTTTACCTTTGTTCTCAATTATTCTACAAATAGTAGATTTTGGCACCTTAAATTCGACACAGACTTCATCGCGTGTCTTCTCACTTTCATTAGTTTTTCACTGACTGATAACGATTTGAGCCTTCGTTTCGGTATACGTAAGTGACCAAGCAAAACGAATTCCAGGTCTGCTTCGTCCCACTAACAGAAGTATAATAATTCAGTGCCAAAGTGCTGGGAACTCAGCATGAGTTCCAGTTATGGAAGTTTCTCACTTATCCAAGTCCCACTTAACCAAGTTTCACTGTGTATAAAACCAATAACAACTTTTTATAATTAATTTTAAATTTATTCCCGGCAAATTACCAGCTAGAACGTCGAGATGTTTTCTCGAACGCCAGCAATATTCCGCAATAAAAAAAGTAGACGAAAATAAACCACGTTTTATATTATTTCCACTGCAAATCAAAGCCACTATATACATTGAGCTAGAAAATTGCATTTTTGCTAATGAACTTTTAAGCTTCGAATGTACCTCGGAACCAAGAAGCTACTTTATTCGTAATTTAGAAAAGAACGGATGT
Source organism: Galerucella calmariensis (assembly GCA_910591675.1). Classification (NCBI taxonomy): domain Eukaryota; kingdom Metazoa; phylum Arthropoda; class Insecta; order Coleoptera; family Chrysomelidae; genus Galerucella; species Galerucella calmariensis. The sequence continues at coordinate 3,523 of CAJUYG010005835.1, forward strand.
GGAAAACGAAGAAAGCGGTTTCGAGGTTTGGAAATTATGTATGTTAACGAAGTTTTAAAAATGCAGGGCCGCTGGGTGATTTATTTTATTATCAAAATACTTTCGATACAGCTACATCAAATTTCTTCGGATTAAATATTACAAGAGTTGAATGCAACAATTTTTTATTCAAATGAACTTTCTTTCATTCTGTTTTTGAAAAAGAAAAATATTTCCTCGAGAAGTCAGATACCAATAATAATAATAATGTTATTCCACTACTACCAATGAAATTAATGTTTTTTCATGTATATCATGAATACCTATCTTGAAAACAAAAAATTTTTTGATACGTAAAGGCTACTCGTATTTCACGTGAAAACCATTGAGGAAAACAAAATTGAATAAAAACTACTTCAAATGTCAGTGGCGTAAAAAATGGGAGGGGAAAGGTAACATAATCTTCCAAATGTACACCACTGGATCAAAAATTGAAAAATATTTTTCTATCAAAATATGCCCTTTTACATTTAAAAAGAACCTGCCAAATGTCAAATTAATGTATTGATCCACTTTAAAGTTATCGGAATTAAAACATTCAATTTTTCAAAACTTTAACACCCTGTAATTCGAAAAGTAAGGAGGCTGGACCTCTCAATCCTCCTATCATTTTGTCCAATTTTACTAGAGGTATCTACATGCAAACGTTGTAGGTGTCATTTGAAAACACCCTGTATTTTTCATCGGTCGAAAGTACTAAAAAAATGTGAGATTTTTCGAATCTTAAGAAATTCATATCTTTGGAAATATAATTTTTATCGTGAAAAGTCATAGGACCTTTTTTATTGGTATTTCAATAAAGAATATTAAAAAAATTGGTCCGGTTGAAAAATAACAATTCCTTGCAATTGTTTAAACAACAATATTAGAAAGGCTTGTTTGCAAGATTAAATTTACCCTGTGGACCTTTACGTTGTACAACCTACACATATTATAGAATATATAAAAAAAGATAATTTCGTCCTTCATTAATAATATATATAATGTAAGGTCAAGCAAATATTTAAAATCACCAAATTTTGTTGACCACTGTTGTACAAACAATGAGACTTAACACAAGGATGTTTGTTTGTTGTGTCTCTTTATTTTGTAGCTACCCGAGTATTTTTAGCCTGAATCTAATTTTAATACTGTCTGACAAATACTCACGTTAAAAATTGTTTGAGCCTATAGTCTAAAGCTATTTTTTCTCTTATTAAAATTCCGTTCAAAGCTGATGTAAATATAGAAGAAAATTATTAATGAATATTGATAATTAGTTCCAACTGAAGAACGTAAGAGTTAATATTATATCCAAGAATTTCCATGGAGAAATACGTAATGTGTGTCTGTCTGTTATAATGAAATATACTGGACTTAAGCACAAACCTAAATGTATAAGTACAAATGTATAAGTACGAGTAAGAGATGTAGTGTGGCAAAGTAATAAGCAATGCTGATGTCGTTTTTATTCATATATTCTTGAAAATAATTTGGAAAACAAGCAATGAAAGCTCTTTTCATCTTTACACAATCCGATTAAAATATTTTTTCCACTGCTAGCTATGAAGTTGACAAGTATTGCGTCTTCTAGCCAACTGGGAAGTTGAATTTCTCTATTAAAGTTCATTTAAAAACCAGGAGTAATTTGAAAAGCCTTACTCACACCACTAAAAGTTACCAGATTAGTTACTAAAGGGTGTGTTCCGAAAACGTAGTCAACAGTCTTGTTTCAAATATATTAAATATGCCTTGATAGCAAAGACATTAGTCATACGTCGATTTCTCCTCTGATCTGCAGTATATTTTTTAGATGTACCTACGCATTAAACAAAATGTAAGACTTTTTCCTGTCTCGTTTCTTATTCAAACATAAGAAGATTCAGATTCACATCGACAACAAACAAATTATAGTCATTGTTGATGGTGGAGAATTACAGATAGTCAAGTTACTTTAATTATATTTATTACAATTAAATTGAAAAGAATAGAGCAATATGCAGTATTAATTTAAACATTTCCAACAGTTATCTTTATGTTGCCGGATTAAGTGTAATAAACCACTTTTTAAAAACTTCTGAGATACCTTCTTCCTTCTTTTTAACTTCAAAAAACAATAATGTATTTTCTAACGAACCCATTCTTTTCTATATTGTTTTATATCTTCCATGGCATGTTCTTCCGATGAACTTTGACGATTTCTTCCCAAATATGTATATAACAAATAAATAGTACCTACATTTGACTCGTCAAAAGGTGACACAGATAAATTTAATTTGTTTCAAGACAGTCTAAACGTTTCTTTGAAGCTTGCAAAATTTTGTCCAGCACAGATGTCGTTCTTCGAACGACATTTTCTATTCACTCATCACAATTTTCCAAAAGTCCTGGTATTCCACCAATATTTTCTGCACTTTATAATGTTCCTCTACTTCAGTATTCCCTTAATACTCGCTAAACTGACTTTACTACTTAAAAAAAATGTAAAGTAATAATGTACCCACTGCTTCAGAATATTTTTGGTTTTTCATCCAATATTTATTTATTTATCTGTCAAAACTATCAAAAATGAAAACTATCAGCTGATGTCAATATTAAAAAGTGTTGTGTGAAACTGGGCTGAATCTGACCAATCAGAGGTCTACAGAATTGCCAACTTAAATTCAAATCACTCCTCCTGGTTTTTAAATGAGGTATAGTGGTTAATAATTTTTTCTATTGTTAACATAGGTCCATAATGGACAAAAATCCAGGGATGGTAGTTTAACACAAACTTTTTCAACATAATTTTTTATACTCAGGAGATTGTCTTTAACATATTTGGTGCTTGAAATTACCTATCAAGATTAAATTATTTGAATAAGATTACCATTAGCTTAAAATTCGCGCTCAACCAAAACTGACTGATGACATAAGGAGTGCGTTCATAATCTATCGGTTTGGTGAGGAGCGAAAACAGACAGTGTACATGTCAATCAGACGACGGGGTAAACGCATAGGAAGAAATCAGCTTGAACGATTAGGGCGCTCCCTACCGATTTGTAGATCGACACTGTCATTATTTGATTTTGACATTGAAATGTATTGTTTATTTTCGTTGATTGCAGAAAAACATGGAGCGAGGAATGTTGGTATAAGTCGTAATGAAATATTTTGGAATTATGTACTTATATATAAATATTACTTTGCAAGCTATTAAAAAATCCCTTCAACACATTATATTTCAAGATCTTTCCTCTGAGTGAACATTTTCAAATTTTATTCTAAATAATTTTTGTTGAAGTGAAATCCTGAGTAGTGAATGAAAATTTATACATAAATTATTAGAAATTATGTAATTTTTTGACCATTGTATTCAATTTTATACCTATATACTTATTATGTTAATAAATGATTATGAAATATTGTCATAGTAACGATGAAACGCTGATCTATGACATAATAGGTCAATAATGAGAAATTCATATTAATTTATTTACAATCGTTAATTGTGACACAATAATTATCATTTTTATAACTATATGTACTATTAAGCTCTTATGAATAGAACACCAAAGTATCAACCCTGGGAAAAATTTCAGATTCAAAAAACATTATTAAGACAAATGGAGAATTGTTTTTTGAAACAAACATGGTCATACTGTTTGATTAAAGCCATTTTTACTCGATTATTTAATTACAAAATAGAGATAAAGCATGTAATAGCGCCCTAGGTGGAAAAATAGATAAATTTTAATTTTGGAACTGTTACTATTTTCAACTTCTAGTAATAGTCTGGTAGCAAGAGGACACTTAGAGACAGCGTTGCCAGGTGGGTCGTAACATAAATCGTAAAATTTAGTAAAAAAAGGTAGAACGTGTCGCGGGACACACGGTAGGAACTTTAGATCCTTTTAAGCAAAAATTAAGTAATACATCTGACGTTATAGATAAACAATTTGCATATTCCTCGGTGGTCGAGTAGTAAGCAAACCAGACTCTCACGCGGTAGACCCGGGTTCGATTCCCGTGAAGAAGTTTTTTTTTATTGTTAATTTTGTTTTTAAATAATTATTCTGCTTGATATTAATAACGACAACAGGTAGACGTTTGAAATATTTAGCAGAATATTCATTATTATAGATAATGGTACGGTACCCTTCATGAGGGAGTCCGACTGGCAACATCTACTTATAACAACATCGTATATTTAAAAATGGAAACCGTAGCATTATACAAATTGGACATTCAAGAACTGTACGTTTACCACAAAAAAATTAGTGGAAACATAAAATTGAATTGTTAAATTTTCAATTTGAAGTTATATTACAGTTTATAGAAATTTTTATTTTCTAGATTTTTTCTTAAGTGGGTCGTAGAAAAAAAATATGCTGTTCGACTCGTGTGGATTGTCCATATCGCACTTGAACGATTGAGCACTCCGCCTACGGCGTCGTGCTCAAACTTCGTCCTCGTGCGATATGGCCATCATATCCACACTAGTTGCACAAACTACTATTTCTATAAAAATATGCCCTTCTACATTTAAAAACAACCTTCCAAATGTCAAATCAATTAATCCATCCATTTTAAAGTTATCGAATTAAAACATTCAAGTTTTCAAAATTTCAATACCCTGTATTTTGAAAAGTAAATGTGCTAGACCCCTTAATCTTCATATCATTTTGTCCAATTTTACGAGAGGAAACTACATGCAAACGTTGTAATTACCCTTAACGTTCGAGATGCTTATACCATTTTTTGCGCGATCGTATTGAAATAAATTCCGAATAAAATAATTTAAATTTCTTCGAAATGAACGAAATGTCAAAAGTGATATAAGTGATATTTATACTTCTTGATCAGTTTAAAATATATTTTGCAATTTGCTGAAATTGTTTTTATGCTATTTATTACTTTTCGACGTCTGAACGGTAAGTAAATCACTTACCGACGTGTTAAACTTAGAAACCAGTAAACACAACCTACCGTCCTGACAACCGATGCTGTAAATAAACAAAAAGATCAATCGCGCAAAAAAAATTATGGAAATAATAGTAAAAATTTATCCGAACAAATTCAAGTAGATCACCAGCACTGCGAATACCAGCTTTGCATAGAATTTTAATATAGCATCGGTGGTTCAGTGGTAGAATGCTCGCCTACCACGCGGGCGGCCCGGGTTCGATTCTCGGCCGAAGCATATGAATCGCTGCTTTGTAAACGAGAGAGAGACTCAGGAGAGAGCACACGCACGCAAGCGAGGCACATAAAGAAGCAACATAGCATAACGTAAAGTAACGTAACGTAACGGTCAGATCTTTTGCGTCGCGACCCCCGGTCGCTCATACATAACCTGACGTAAAGAACTAAAGTTCCAAAAAATGGATGGAAATCGTCAGTTCTGTAATCGTTTGTAAATTATAATGAGCTAGCTGTAATATGTCACCATCACTGTTAATTGTAAATAGTTATAAAGTTATGAAAAGTTGTTGAGGGTGCCTTATGCAGGGATTTTTCTATTAGACACCCTCCAATTTACAAACTGCAAAAATGCACTAAATTTGTGAAAATCCGCACGCCATAAGAAAGACGAAGCCAGCAAATATTTGGAAGGAACAAAAAAAGAACATTTTTCATTAGAAAATCATTGGATTGAATAAATCACGACAGCTTTTCAAAAATTCAGTGAGCCATTTAGCCAACTTTGGAATTATTCAACTTTTTGGATGTTTTCAACAAGAATATTTTAAATTCAATAAATTGATAATTATTTTGAAAGTCTAAAACTATTTTCAAAACTTTTATTCACAATAATTCATTGACATCGTTACTAGTTAAATAAGAACTTATTTTTAGAGGTAGATATTCTCAAGCTTGTAATACTATTTTTAGATGAGAGAACCGCATCATCTTTATGCATTTAATTTTTTTATATCTAAATAGGTGTCTGCTCGAGATACATGTGGGTGGGACTAATAAAGAAGTAGGTATCGTGGGATATTTTCGAGTCAGGTACAAAACATATTTTTTTCTCCGTCTTGTATTTTTTCTGTCTGTATTAATAATAAGACATTTGAGAGAAATTTGTTTAAAAAAATATTTTTATTAAATAATTTTTTATAGTATTTGAATTATATTTTATCCCTACAGGATATGTTGTCCTTGTTACAAATAAAGTGATTTTTTGCTGAGAACTTAACTAAAACCAAAACTTTATTGGTTGAATCTTAACAATAGAAATGATTCTCATAGCATTGACAACATCCTCTTGGTAGTTGTATTTTCTCAATAATAATTGCATTTTACGATGTTATTGTATTTTGGTTGGTCAATAGTTGCACCGGGTGGACACAGTAGTAGTGCACAGAGTAGACTATCTAACAAGAGGCGAAAGAAAGTAGTTTTCGTGATCGCAAATTTGTGTGGACATGCGTGAATTAATTAGTTTATCTGTTAATGTCAACTCGACACGTTATTCCTCTCAGTTCACCGTGTATTAGAGTTTGAAATTTAGAGAGAATAGTAGATGTTTTAAAATCGATTTAGCATAAAATTTAAGAAAATTGTAAATCGCACGAAAAGTATAATACCTGGTATAGCACCCTTATACCATTCGAAGGGAGAAATTTTTCTAAATATGATGAATTATCAAAATACAGGGTCATCCATTTAAAATAAACCTGATACTGCACATTGAATGATCTAATAATGTAACTGAAAATTCTGAACATCCTGTAAAGAGATATTTAGTACTCAACCGTGGAATACATTCCACGAATGTCCAACTATCTAGATGTAAGAGAAAATTTGCTAGAATTTGTTATATCAATGAATTATTCATTTTTTCCAAAATGTTTAAATTTTTAAAAAGTCAGCATAACTCGGAACCCTCTGTATTTAGGTATAGGGAACCATTATGAAGAAGTATCCTATTTTTATAGGGTGTTCCATGAGAAAAAATACAACTTTGATACGCCACACTTTATTGGAAGACCTTGAATGTTTAAAATTATAGTTTAAGTTGCAGTAATAAAAATATTTTCCGAAAAGTTTATATTTTTTGCGATATTTGTCCGGTCCCGGACTTTTGCCTAACTCTGTATATGTACCTATATAAGATCAAATGTTTTTTATATCTGTGAAGCACAAAGAAATAATTGGATAAGATATAGTGAATGAACATCTTAGTTGCTTTCGAAATCAAAAAGATGTTCAAAGTAAATAAAATTAATGAACAGCTAGATACATACTCTCAAAAAAAATATGTTAATTTTAATAATTTTATTAAATAAATAAAACCTCTCAGCTTATAATAGAATAAAAATTATTTTTGGGAAAGAAGGCTTGAAGGTGAAAAATCAAACATTTTTGAACACTGAGATACAGCAGAACACGGAATTAAAAGTTGAATAATATTTTACAACTTTTACTAATAAAAGTTAGTAGTTGAAACGAAGTATCTCATAAGGGGCCTGTTAAATACACAAACCAGACAGCCGATCGGTGTCGATACCATAACGAAATTCCTAATACTGTTATCGTAACGAAATCCTTTGTTAAAACGAGTCAACATACAAGGGTGAAAGGGAGGAGGAGAATGAGAGACCCACGCACATAAAAGATTTTTCTTTTACCTGAAAAACGACCGACTGATGGGTATGTTGTAGAACCCCCGAATTTTAACTTGAAAGGAAAGATAGCGAACCCGAGCATAATATCAAAGCCAACAAGGTCTACATAATGTGATTTCTTTTTTTGGCAGAGTTAAAATTTAGGATTTTTTGTTGGGTATTTTGATCCTAAAATCTAATGTGCAAATGTAAAAAAACAGATTATTATTTCATGCTGTATATACAGAGTGTCCAGAAACTCTCGTGCCAAACGCAAACAACAGATGGTACTAGATGTCCATATAATACAATTTAGATTCATTCACATGATTATTAAGGTCTTTAAGTGTCTGCAAAGTTTGATAGAAATCGGTAGTGCCGTTTTCAAATTACCAAAGGACCAATTAAATAGTGACTACTGTATATTATATACATTTTCCGGCAATCAACATAATAATGAATAGAATAAAGTACCTATAAGCCAAGGAAAAAGTCATTTTCGTTCCAGTCTATTCCCAAATCCTCGTGAAATTCATACATTTGTGAATGGCCATGTCAGAAGCCCCCAAAGATAAATTAGATGATTCGGTTGAAGTGAATGGGATGGATGAGCGTGGGGAATCTCCCAAGAGATATTCGTCATTTGTCACCTTAGCAAGGATTTCTGCTATGATTTCTCTTTACTTTTAATAATTCACACGGCTTTTCCAGCTAAACATCTTAAATTGAGAATGAGAAAGGGGCTACACCGGCTTTATGTCAGAATATAGAACGTTGACAAGGATAAGAAAATGTCTTATAATTAATTTTACAGTTGTTTCATTTATTTAAAACGTTCCTTGGAACTGAGGATTTTATTTACTGTCTGTAGAAGAATTTTATACCCTGCTGCATTAAATACAAAAACCTCAACACAATTACGTAATGGATAAAATCCTGTTTATGCATGTAGGCTATGTTGTTATGTATTCACTCATAGCTAAAAAAATTAATTTACCCTCTTCTTTTACCCAGTTCCAAAGGAATGTCTCAGGGACTAGCATTTTCTTTAGTCCTAATACATGGAAGAGTTTCTAGTTATCCATATGCTTCGAATAGGGTTGCCAACCCTCCCGCGCCCATACACAAACCTCCCTCATTTCGGCAAATGAAGAATACAATAATTCAAATTTTAATAATTATCATTTTAAACAATCCGGCAATCTAACTCAAACTCGCCCCGCAATCGCGCAAAGCTTAGGCGACGCGGCTTATTCTGTCTGCTCAGTTATGATAACAGTGATCAGTGTTGCCTGTATTTTGCTGCGCTACGCAATAAATTATTATTTTCTTATTCTTCTTGGTATTTGACTATTTTGTTGACGTTAATTATGTATCTTTCTGATAGTAGTGATTCAAGTGATGATGAGATTGATTGGGTTGGGCAAATTAGCGTTGACGAAGATGATTGTGAACTAAATGAAGGTAAACAAGGACATACTTTTCCGGAGTTTGAGCCAAATCAAGAGAAAGTTGAGGTTGGGGTAGTGGCGCTGAACCTTTTGTTCAAAAAACTAAATGGAATGTAAAATTTAATAATGAATGGAGCAAAAATTATCCTTGGATTGTTAGGGGCAAAGATATTTTTCAAGCTAAATGTACGATTTGCGACTCACAATTTACAATAAATCACGGCGGAGAAAACGATATAATTAAACTTATGAAAACGGAAAAACACAAGAAAAGTACGACGAAAGGTTCACAAGGAAAAAAAATTGACACATTTTTGATAAAAACGATTTAGACATGGATTTGACCGCACGAGCAAAACATGCTCATAGTTATTTATCAGCGGATTGTGCGTGTAAATTATCTTCCCGCTTTCCTAATTTTAAAATCTGGCAACCCTATGCACCTCACAGTACGTGTGGATTTATGCAGACACGATTAACAATTATCAATTAGCATTTAACAATTATCAATTATAAGTTGAACTACTCATTTCACTATGACTCCGTTTACGCACACAAT
>CAJUYG010005836.1:0-13140 GCA_910591675.1 Galerucella calmariensis
CATAAAATAAAATATTTTATTTCACATTTTACCAGAGATGTGATCTACTATGAATGGACCTTAATAAAATTTGACAACAAAGGTTTGTAGTCTTAAACTTCAAAATATTATTGATTGTCTAGTTGTCATATTTTTTTCGTTGTGTCAGATAGGGACCAAAAATTATTTTATTACTAGTTAATCTTGACAACGGTAGCTGGAACGTTACCGAAACGTCAAAATAAAAAATAAAAAACATTATTGTGGTTTGATTCCCAAAAAATAAGAGAAAAAATTTATGTATTCAGTTTTCAGCGATTCTAAAAAGTCTCTCACCAGCGAAGTTTCTATTTAAATGTTAGTTATGTCACTTTGACATTTCAAAGTGACATTATGAATAATAAGAAGCTATTTTCCGGTATTTTGCATCCTCAAGTAAAAAAAATGGTACTTAATCTGATGGATTATTTCGAGAATGAATGAAAAAGTGGAAATTCGTCAACCAGTGTGCAGGAAACATCAACCATAATTATTTTATCCGGGTATATTTGTAATCTCACATTTTGTTAACCTCTGTGTCTTCTGATTTGATACCCCCACGATAAGAGCGCTTTTGACTATTGGAGAAAATCACGTGTCAATAGATGGCGCTGAATTTTTCAATATGGCTGCTATAAGGGTGAACAACAAAGGCACGCGGCCGGTCAGCTGATGGCATGACAGTAGTCTGTCACAGTTTGTGAAGGTGTTTAGGTTAGGTTATACTCAAATTTTAAATCACAGATTTTAAATGACACAACAAAATTATTGGCATCTGATTTTGTTGTTCACCTCTATTGAAGTTAGAAAGGAAATTAACAGATGTCGCCCACTTCGTAGTTTTCGCCAATAGCTAGTTTGACATGAAACATGTAATTGTCATAATAATAATAAAGGTAAAAATACATGACATGTGTCAAGATCAACTATAGTCTATATTGACATAAAAACTTAAAGTAAAATGACTCTAAATTAAAAGTATGTCCCGTCCAACTGAATGCCCGGTTGCAGAATCATGCATACAAAGAAAACTTAAATTTTTCGCTGACAATGAACAAAATGGTACAAAAAAAAGTCGAAGTCTTTCTTAAAATCAATACCATTGAATTTTATGTTTATAGAATCATCATCTCAAGCTCATACTCCTCCAAGTTCTACAGTATCTAGTGATGAATCCTGCCGCTGTGAAACACTTAAAGATGAGTCAGAACAAGTTAATGGTGACGGACTCAACTTTGCAGAATCCTTTTGGGATAGTCTTATTAATTTTATGAAGGAAAGTGGTAAAGTTATGCAACAATTCGATTTAGCTCGAGGTAAACTTCCAGACTACTATAGAGATGGTTTAAAAGGTTGGAAAGGATTGACTTGGTTTCTATATTTTTAGGAATGTCGTCTGAACAAAAGGCAACCAAAATGAAGGATTTACTGAGAAGGATAGAGGAAAAGGAGAAAGAAATAAAACAGCTCGGTGATGAATTCAGAGAACTGGTGCCAGCCAAAAAGGTCAATTTTCATTTTAAGCTAACTAAAGCCTCCTAAGTAACACATTTCATTTACCAAACAAATAATGCTAGATCGAAGCATATAATTCAGAAAAAGTGATAAAGTTTAACATATTCTGAGCATTATTTTATAGAATAATTTCAGCCTTCCTTAAAAGACGTCTTACCTTGTTTAAGACTAAATATTGCAACCAAGTAGCAATGATTGCTAGTAAGTCATAAAGAGTAGCCAAAAAAATAGAGAAAATGACTTTAAAAAATGCCAAAAAAATGAATAGCCAAATTGGAATTTAGTGTGGTCGTAAAATGCCGTTAAGTGCTTCAATTAGTGCCTTTTATAAGCAATACCATAAAGTTTTGTCTTGGAATTAATTTGGACTTTAAATGGAAATTAATTCCAAAAAAACCACAGTTAACCTCAATGTGATTGTGAATCTCAATTCAGTTGAAAGGTTTCATGATTTTCCAGAAATCATTATAGAACATGGAGAAAAAGATTGGAATAAAAATTAATGGAAAATTACAAAACTACGGTAATTTGGACGAATAGATGCGTACTACAGGCGTGTACATAAAAATAGTAACGCAGCTAAAACTTACAGCAAAATAACTATATACATAGAAGATCACCTTCCTGGTTCTTGGACCACGTCACTCTATTGGCCTTGTCGTGGGACTCTTTCTTAATAGGCTAATACCACTACGCCCTGGTGGAAAATTTGTTGTTGTTGTTGCATCCCATGCCTCAGGAGCAGCTCACAAAATTTTCTCTCCACTTTCTAAGGTCTCAATGACTTTAAAGGTGTTCATTTTTTATTACGAAATAATTATAAAATATGACCTATAAAATAATCTATTATTCAAAACATAACATCACAATAATCTTCTTTTTCTTCAACTTTATAATTCTGAAAGCCTTCACAAAGCAATACAAACAGCTATCTAGTTTTTAATTCCATAAAGCTTCGTATTGGCATAGAAAAAAACTTTAAGGGGAATCTATCGGCAGCGATTTGACAAAATATCGAAGTATTTTTGGCAAAGAATTTTGAAGTAATGGATGTATTGAAAATTAAGAAAAAAATATATCATGTAGATTAATGTTGAACTTAGAGTTCTCATTGAATAAAAACTTTGAAATGCTAACCAAATTTTGTTGAAAAAAATATGAAAAATACACATATTAAGCAAAGTTTAAGCCCTTGTAAAGAATTAATTATGGATTGAATGGAAAAACTAATTTATAAGGGGTCTAATTTGAAGCTTTGTGAATACTATATAAAAATCTCAGAATCCTCAAATTACTTATGACTGTACAATTCCTTATTGAAATTCGGTTGCTACCACTAAAATATCGGATAAAAATCCATCTCTCGCTTTTCTATCCTTCTATGACTGACATTGTCTCTCTGCTTCGGTAGTCGCGTGCCGTTCCATTGTTGATACAACGCTCGCCGGTCTCGGCGGTCTCCCAGTTCAGTACTGACGATGTACGTGACCAAAAATCCGCTTGGACCGCTTGGCTACCTACATGTTGCGGAGCTTTCATATTTCTAATAAAATTTTCGTTATGTGAACTTAAACGTGAGGACGTAGGAAAACAAAAAAATACACAAAGCATAATTGTGCAAGGTCGAATTTGGTAGATGCCCCTTAATTTCAATTGGATGTATATAATTCATTGATAGGTATCAAAATTGAATATGACAACACCGTAATTCGTAATGAAATAATTTAATTTATAAAGTATATCCTGCTCACAGTTATCACTGGCCCCTCTGGTTTCAGGAAGTATTTCATTCACATTTTACAGAAAAGTAAGGTTTGCAGAGATTTCTAATAGTTCACAATACTATTTTCCAATTTCAAAAACAATAATAATTGTCATAATATATATTGAAGGAAAGATCTGCCATTACAGTTGACGATGTTTGTTTTGTGAACACTTGTGTGGGGCATAAATTTCCAATATCAATCTAATATTTATCCAAAACAAAACTTCATTACATTCTCACGAGAAATGTTTAACTGCGCATGATCATTCAAAGCGTTGAAAGCTATATCTGGACTAAACGACTGCTTCTTTATATCACTCTGACAGCCAATGTTGGCAATCAAATCTCATAAAATGCTCTTTTGGTGCCAATTTATAGCTATTTAAGCCTACAGATTGAATTGCTAGTAAGCTTTCAAATCTACTCTAAGGCCAAACCGCGCGCTCCCTTTAGGCAGCGATTACGTAATGAATGCTACATGTAGAAGCTTTAGTGGACGGATTTAATTGCCCATTAGCTTCAAGAGTGACACAAAAGTCGATTTTAAATCTACTTCGATGCTTATTGTGTTACTTGGGCTGGCACAGCGATGTTAAATATATCATAAATGGCAGATGCATCACTGATTAGTAGCGAAGCGTATTTCAATGACTCGTTCCAGTAGCGCTACGCTGGGAAAAGTGAAATACACATGTTGGAAACTATGAAATATTATTTGATTTTCAGAAATGCCCTGCGAAACAGACGAACGTTTGTCCTGTAACTCAAGGAGGTGAATGTCCTGATAGTAATTGTGATGATTATGAAGATGATTTTGAAGCTTTCGATAGGACCAATCCCGTACCTTACCAGCTCGGTCAGAGTTATCCACAATATCCTCCCACTCCTATAGTAAGAAATTTAACTAATAGCTTTCATGACATACACTATATGCCTGTAATTTAATTTTAGGCATCTTCCATCCCCAGATACGATCCAAACATTCAATCCATTTACAACAGATCCCAACCTGAATCCCAATATGATCAACTATTTGATTGTGATGGAATGTGTCAGAACCCATGTACTAGTAACTGTCGAAATGTTTGTAATCAAAGACAACAATCGCGGAAACCATACCGGAACTAAAATGCCTGTTTTAAATAAATTGTACTTTGCTATTTGTGTATTTTCAATCAGTGCAGTAAATGAAGGGACAAAGCCAAAGATTACAGAATAAAAATATAAGATGTTTCACTCGTTCGAATTTATCGCGTAAAGCACGGATGCCGCTGGTGACTGTCTGGTGACTTGGATGGTACAGTACGTCGCTACGTCCGTCGAGCGCTGTTATTTTAGAACGGTGTTTATTGGTTGTTCGTGTTTTATATTAATGTTTTATAGATTTTTAATTTAATAATTAATTGTTGAAATGAGCGAAATGTCATATTAATATTTTTCTCATTAATAGCAAAGCTTAAACACTAAATATTTTGTAATATTTGCTAATACAAAATTACGGATTTATTTTTATAATAAGGATATTATATAAACAAGTACATTAAGCAAGAAAACACAAAAATTCAATTCTATAGCTGACCAAAGTGGAATTGGTCAGTTCCATATGAACGAATTTACTAAATTTTCTTTTCATCATCCATGTAATCTATTACCTTTCAAATATGATGCAAGTCTCTATACAAGAATCCGTATATATTTTACTCTCAAATGTATATTGAAAGATTTGAAAGACAATAGATTAAATTTAACACATAAACCAAACTCCAAACTTAGTATTTTACAACATTTATAAAAAATTTTAATAAAAGTATCCTGCAGCTGCTTCTTTTTTTACCGTTTTAACCTTGTCAATCCAAAAAATACGCGTTATTTAAAGATCTAAATTTAAGATTTAGTGGCCCTATTATTCTGGTGGCTAATGAGTATATTTAATTGAATTTGTGATGAATATCTGCTAGATTATCAATAAGTATCACAAAATTACTAAGATGCTGGATAAAAACTGTGAATTTATTCATTTTAAAAATTCAAGTTTATTTTTTACTTACCTTTTCAAATTCATATCCCGAACATTTTTCGAAATAATTAACATTTAAAAATAAACCTTTGTGATAAAGAATCCTATTAATTTAAATATATATTTCTCAAATTACCCCTGTGTAGCTTGAAATAAAATAAGCTTTCCGAACTTCTC
The DNA here is from genome assembly GCA_910591675.1 of Galerucella calmariensis. Taxonomy (NCBI): domain Eukaryota; kingdom Metazoa; phylum Arthropoda; class Insecta; order Coleoptera; family Chrysomelidae; genus Galerucella; species Galerucella calmariensis. The sequence continues at coordinate 5,493 of CAJUYG010005836.1, forward strand.
TGGTATCTACCGGTCTCGTTATTGACAACAAAAGCGAGTCGTAAACATAATTTGTCCACGACCACCTAATAATAAGTCAATATTTTACCTCCTAACTAAAGGTATATGGTACCCATATATCAACTGTCGTGAATTATGGTTCATACACTGTAGTGTATTATGAACCATAATTCACGACTAGAGATGGGGGTACAACATGATATTTTCTAATATTAAGTATTTCAAAACAATATATTTATAACGGTACGTTGTATTGATACTTTCTACAGTATCGCCCATCTCTATATATGTCAAATTATTTGAAGTAGCTGCCACAACATTTTGAGGTTAGTAATATGCCAAATCGCTACTGACTTTTATTTATTAATAAATAAATTAAGTGTCGTGGACAAAGTATAGTATTTTACTCGCAATTTATGGCCATAATTCACTTGGGTGACTTGCGCCCCTCGCCTGCGGATCGTGACGCAAACGTCACCCATCGTGAATTATGGCTATCATAAATTGCTCGTTTAATAATATACTATTATGAGAGCGGCGTCCGTTTGGGACAGCAACTTGAATCAAACCGCCCTGGAGTGAAACATCTTATACTTTTATTCTGTAATCTATGACAAAGATCCTGAAAAATCCCTGAAGACTCTACTTTGGGCTCACGTTTTATAATCTGCGTGATATTCTACCAAGAAGAAAGTTAATTATGGTTTATAATTCACTAGTTGAAGCAGTTGCATGGGTGGAGCTTTCAGTACTACTCTTAATATACTACAAACCACTTAAAATACAATTTTAAAAATTATTATCAATAAAAGTAAGCTTTATTCCACTGAAAAATTATATAATGAAACAGAAGTTTTCATATATAATACCACGAGAGTGAAAATTTTGTCGGGGGTAATACCACAAGAGCTCAGATTTAGCCGGATATTTTTTGTGGTTGTTTTCGAATACTTACTTTCATTGGCAATTTAACTCGATCTGTTCAGGCAAAATCACTCGAGCTACGCTCTCGTGATTTTGCCAGAACAGCTCTCGTTAAATTGCCAATGAAAGTAAGCATGAGAAAACCACCGGAAAAAATATCCTGCTAAATCTGAGCTCGCGTGGTATTTGGTAAGACAATCCCATGAATAAAAAACTCAATTCAATTAAACTAAATTAAATTAAATTGATTCCATATGGAGGAATGAGTTTTCTTGGTATTTTCTGGAGTTGATTTTTCAATCTCCCTTACTATTTCTGCCTTGCAAATATATCCAAATCTCGACATACTTTTTGGAATTGTTATATGCTGTTTAATTCATTCTGTTTTTGACATTTATAATTGTCAAATTTACGTGCATTGCTTGGTAAACAGACAGTACCTAAATGCTAGGGTTGCTACGGTAACGTAATTTATCCGATATTTTTATCCACTTGCAAACTCTCTTCCTTCCTATTTAGCCGACAGCAAACTACGATTTTTGTATTCACAAATGGGAATTATTATACATGAATGGGATTGTCGGCAAAATTTTTCGTTTGTCATGAAAGTTTGTTGCTTGGCAATTTTGCAAATGACATTTTTAATTAAATGTCATGAGCAAAATTATCTAAAAGCAACAAACTTGAATACGACAAGAGAAAAATTTTACCTTAAAAAATTTTTAATTGAGTGGTATTCGACATGACTATTTCACGAGAGAAAAACTAAAAAATCATTTAAATTTATACACATATATTTGATATATTAAACGTCAAAAAATTGCCGCGACAAGACAAAAAATTGCCAGTTCAAAACCTTCAAATTTTGTCAGTTATCAATTTACTCTAGTGAAAAAGTCAATATAAAACTACTTTATGTTTATAGCTGTATAAAAAAAATCTATACAAACCACAGCAGGTGTTTTTAAACGAGAAAAAACTTAAGGCGATTGAGTTTACGGGGGGGGGGGAATTTGGAATTTTCAGGTGTTCAGTTAATTTTAAAAATTGATCCATTTTTTCTCGCTAAAGGGAGTTCTGCAGTACCATACATATCAAATTCTTTCAGGTACAACCGAATAATCATCCAGTTATGGTAATCAAGCAATCAAGGTTTGACGTATTTTCATTCCTCATCATTTTTTGACATCTTCACATATGTCAGTTTCATTTACCTAAATATTGACGTGCTACGTCAAAATTTCGGAGCCATGTTTGAATCAATTCAAAATTTCTGTTTCTATTAAAACAACATAAAAATGACTAACCAACCATGTATACCATGCGAAGTGGACGAGCTACAAGCCTGGAAATGTATGATGGACAGTATGGTAAAGTTTATCCAGGCGTCCACAAAATTGATGAATACTTTTAACGAAAAAGCAAACTCACAAATTTCTTTAACGAAAGAAAATTTCCCCAATGACTGTCAAGCTCCTTGTAAGTTAATTGAAAATCTGCAAGTAGCTACAACAAAGGAAAATTCAGGAAATGATTGTAAAGCTCCTTGTAAGTTACAAGCTGTAACGAGCCCTGAAGAAGGATTGTGTGTTAAGGAATGCAAAGCTTATGACCCGCAGAAAACACCTAAATGTAAGAAATGCGTTCAAACAGGTACATTTTAAAAGTCCTTTTTATAATTTTATTTTGAATTAATGTTTGTTCAACAGAGGGAGAAGTTGTGGAGAATAAGAAGAAAGAGAAAGAAAAATTGTGTCATCCTAAATGTAAAAAATGCCTACCATCAAGACAACCCAAATGTAAAAAATGTTATACTGATAGCTCTGATAAACCGTTAAGCAGTCCTATTGGATCAAAGGAAGGATCAAAATCGGGTGAACTAGTACGTATTTTTTTTAATACTTACTAAAGAAAATTTTGATTGTTTTTGGTTGATTTAAGGCCGATCAAAAAAGCCAAACAGAAGAAAAAAGTCAGACAGAAGTAAAGAGTCAAACAGAAGTGAAGAGTCAATCAGAAGTAAAGAGTCAAACGGAAGAGACTGGTGAAGTAGAAGAAAAAATTCAAGAAGCGGAAAATGAAATTCAAGATGCTCCTGCAGAACAAACTGAGCCTGAAGTTGTTAATGAAGAGACTAATGTTACTGAAGAAGATGCAGCTTTATCACCCGAAGAAAAAGATGAAGGTGTCCAAAAGGAAGAAGCAGAGGAGGGGAAAGCGACTCTTGTAGGTAATAGAATCCGTAATTCGTGATTGGATTGCATATTAAGGCTAATTCATTGTTTAGATTGCAGCTGCCAATACTCAGAGTCAAAAATGAAACGTAAGTAGCTAATTTTTTTAACGAAAATATCTACTAATCAATATTTTTAGCTGATAGCTTGTGTAATTGTTATGAATTGTGGAAAGAAGAGGAAGAAAAACCGAAGGAAGGTATATCTTTGCTTAAAACCTTTCGTGGCTCTACTTCACTGCACTACACTACACTTATATTAGACCAGAGACGATAATTTTTGAAACAAAAAAAAAATAATAGTAGGATAAAACCCATTAGAAAAGGAGGGGAATAAGATTTAATTGAAGAAAAAAATAAATTACGGTTGATCCGATTTCGGGAAGTGGAAGGGTAAAAAATGGTTTATTTCGATTTCCGGCAAAACTACAAGTCCTACGGAAATAAGTTGAATAGCAAAGTTGTGAGTAATAAAAAGCTCTACAACTTTTGTATTCACAGTTTTTACACATAACCTCAAAATTTATGTGAAAAATTCAAATAACTTTGAAACTCCAAAAAATGTTCAAAAAAAACTTCGAATTTGAGTTTTTTTTTTCATTTTGGCTTTCTGAACGTAGATTTAAAATTTGGTCCATTACTTATCAATCACCCTGTATATCTTTCAGTTATATGTTCCTGTCCATTAAGCTCAGCAGAAAGACTAGCAATAACCGATAAAATGCAAGAGAAATTAGAGATAGCTCAGCAAGAAATTGATGAATTAAAAAAAGAAATTCAACAATTGCAGTTTACCGAATCAACCAAACATTCAAATTCAGCAGCACTGTATAAAGAAATAATGAAGGAATCTGTACTAGACAACGTTAGTGTTCATCTATCTACCTTCCTTGTTTTTCTTTAATTGAAACTTTTTTTATTTCAGACCTTTAATATGTCCAACGCACAACAATCAAGAAGTTCCAGAAGGGGTTGTTGTAAAACTCTTTGTTCTGAATTGAAAAATAGATCTTCTGCTCCCCAGCAGCAAAGTGTACGGACTTCGTTCAATAGAGACAGATCTGGCCAACAGCAAAGTAAGTTTTGATGATCTGATTGATTCAATCTTTTATCATTTTCTATTTATTCAGGATTTAAACCAATGGCTACTTCTTCTTTATTAGGAGCAGATTTACTAAACGGAACACTATCAGGTACTGTTTATGAATTTGTATCATTCCAAATATGAATAGATGTTTTATTTCAGATCCGGCTGGTAGGCAGGCTCCTAATTCATCGATTCGACAGCCTGGACCTCGCTGTGATGATAAAATTAACAGTAAGTTGGTTTACTTGGAAAATTATAGTTTTTATTGGAACTTCAGTTCTTTACGTCAGGTTATGTTTGAGCGACCAGGGGTCGCGACGCAAAAGATCTGACCGTTACGTTACGTTATGTTACGTTGCTTCGTTATGTGCCTTGCTTGCGTGCGTGTGCTCTCTCTTGAGTCTCTCTCTCGTTTACGAAGCAGCGATTCATATTCTTCGGCCGGGAATCGAACCCGGGCCACCCGCGTGGAAGGCGAGCATTCTACCACTGAACCACCGATGCTATATCAAAATTCTATGCAAAGCTGGTATTCGAAGTGCTGGTGGTCTACTTGAATTTGTTCGGATTAATTTTTACTATTATTGCCATAATTTTTTTAGCGCGATTGATATTTTTTGTTTATTTACAACATCGGTTGTCAGGACGGTAGGTTGTGTTTACTGGTTTCTAAGTTTAACACGTCGGTAAGTGATTTACTTACCGTTCAGACGTCGAAAAGTAATATATAGCATAAAAACAATTTCACCAAAATGCAAAATATATTTTAAACTGATCGAGAAGTATAAATGTCACTTTTGACATTTCGTTTATTTCGAAGAAATTTAAATTATTTTATTCGGAATTTATTTCAATACGATCGCGCAAAGAATGGTATAAGCATCTCGAACGTTAAGGGTAATTACAACGTTTGCATGTAGATTCCTATCGTAAAATTGGACAAAATGATATGAGGATTAAGGGGTCTAGCTTATTTTGAAAAAATAAAGAATCTATAAAAATTGCTATTTTCGCTTATAATACAAAAAATCATTGAATCCAAAAATGTATGTGAACTAATTAATTTTGTAATTATAATATATATTCTTGATCTTGAAAGTTTCCCTAACATTTATACGCAAACCCCATTAAAATTACTCCAATTTTATTAAAGTTACAGTACTTAATATCTATATTTTCTTGTAAATTCAAGATTCCTTTTATTTACAAAATAATGAAAAGTGCCGTATTTCGTAATTAGGAAAAATTCTCTACTTTCCTCCCAGCGCGAAATATTGGTAAATTTAAAAAAAAAGTTTTTTGTTTTTTTTCTAATTTGGGAAATCGATAGACTGCTAAACTTTTTTTTACATCAATCTACATGCTTTAAGATACTAATGAAAAAAAAATAAGCCGTATTGCTAATTACTTGTAGTTGTTTCCCCTATCGCCTGACCTATCACTAATATCACTATAATAAAATTTTTTATTTACAGTCTGCATAAGAAGAAATAGACAACAACGCAGGCCAAATACATTCAACAAAACTGGTGAGTAAGCTGAACATCTTCAGTCTCGGGATTATATTAAGCATAACATCTTTACGGAAGTGAACAATTTAGTTACGAGTATGATTATAGATGGCTATTTTTTACAGCCACTTCTTGCCAAAATTCCACTGAACCACTCTCCGCAGATTATGGGGGACATTTGACGAATCAACAGTTTTATTCACTCTACACTTATAATTCTAATGGAGGGTTTAATGAAGATCAGTACTGTGAATGTCCACCGAGATCAGGTGAGTAAAATACCTTGTTTTCTCAGAATATCTATTATCCTTTCGATCTTATCATATCGGCTTTTGGTTTTCTCAAAACTTCTCCATGTTTCTGTGCCCTTACCAGTTCAATTGGGTTTAGTTCGCAGTTTCTTCGATTTAATGAATTGCTTTTGATGAAGGGAACACAAAGAACACAGGATGGCTATAAAAGTCCGAAAAATTGTGAAAATTTTAGGAAATTATTAATATATCTGTATCTGTGGAGTAGGGAGGGTTAGTGTAGGCTCACAGCACTTAGGCCACACGTGACCCATTGTACATCCTTCCGAGGAGATGTCCTCCTAGGTCATCGTCCATCCTGTCCTTCCCAGGATGGTGGACAGGTCACTAGGAGACATCTCCTTTATATCGGCAGGTGTAGGCCGAGACTCACCGAACACACACTCTCTTATTGACGATAACTCCGGATACTCGCATGAGACATGCCTGACAGTTTCATCTTCCTGTTCACATCCTGAATAGAGGTGTGTCCACTAGTCCCATAGTATGGAGGTGTTTCCTTAGTTGACAGAGGTCAGTTAAAAATTCTACTGTTAAACGTTGGTTTTTCCTGGTCATCGCCAAATATTTCTTCGGCTCCAGCTTCCCAGGGTCGCTCATGGTGATCCTGGCAAGACTGCATCCTTTGATTCCATCCCATCTCTTAAGGGATTGAGCATGGGTGTAACTTTTTGCTAGCTCCGCAATTGTCGAAATTGTTAGGCCGTAGGTGTCACTGGGTTCTAGCATTTTTAGTCCAGCCGCTTCCCTGGCAAAAGAATCGGCAATCCGATTATCTTTACTCTTGTCGTGCCCTTTAACCCCCAGCTCTGTTTGAACCACGCTGGTATTGTTTCCTATTCCCCACCTAATTCTTATATAGGCTTAGTGCTCTGTATTATTAATATATAGTGTGGAAACCACTCATGGAATAAAATTCTTTATGTCATTATTTAAAAAAATGACGAGACACGTCAACTTTTGAATTGAGTTGTGCGTTATGTAAACATAAATGTTAATGTATAGGGCGATTCACGCAGGTATGCCATAGTCGGTGTTGTTTTTTTTTTAATGTAACACCCTGTATATTTGCATATTTTTGAAATCCTCTTAATAAACCGATTCCAACAAACTTATTAATGTATGGTCAATTATGAATTATACAGGGTGAAATTTTAAAATTAATAATTTATTACACTTGAAATATTGGTACTTTTTTAAATTAGCTGAATATGGATCTATCAAAAATCCAAACTAACTAATTATTAGACGTATTTGTATATTAAACAAAACCTGCTACGCCCATGAATTTTATCATAAATACCTAAAAATTGCCTAAAAACGCCAATATTATAATTAGACAAAATCGGTAAATAATGTGGATTGTTTTCTATTCTATCAGTTGTGTTGACAGCAGATGTGTTGACAGTTTATACTGAAAAAGTAAAATCTTTGTCAAACACTCTTTCCTTGTCGACATAACAATGAAATATTTAACTGAGACTCACCGAATTGAGATTTTAATGATGATCGGGTACGGGGATAACTGCAGAAGTAGTTGAAGTGGCAAACTTATTTAATCACAGGTATCCCGAATTGCCTA
>CAJUYG010005838.1:0-13131 GCA_910591675.1 Galerucella calmariensis
GAGATATGGAGTGAGTAGGAAATTCAAAAAATGAATGATTTAGTTTCTTACCGTTAGGACAAAATAACAGACGAATATTACTTTTTATTAAACGAAAGTGAACAAATTCTTATGTAGAATGTGACCTGCACATAGGTTTTCGAAGTGCTTGCAGTAAAATAATTAGGGTTAATGTGTTTCAATCCAATGTTAATACTAGATTTGTATATGCAGGTTATAATCTGTGTGTCTAACTTATTCTCTTACATAACTAGTTTACATTATATGATTCTTCCATCATTAATAAGGTGTAAATTAAGAAATTGATATTTAAAAGTTCCGCCATTGCCAAATTGTGCAGCCTTAACAGGGCATTGATAAATTCACCCTAAAACTAAGACCAGAATCATATAACTTACTTTATGTTACCGACTCCATACAAAGGTATTAAATCCAATATACCAATATCAAGATTGTACTCCGATGTAATACCAATTTTATCAAATACACCAATAACAGAAATATTATTTTTATTAAATTTATTCCTATCAGATGTAAGACCTTCTACATAAGGTTTTGCTTGAAGTGTATCCAATCCGTACACGTGAAAATTTGTTAAATTCAAGTCTCCAACTCTAAAAAAATATACATGTTACGGTGAATGTACACACTTGGGAAATGTACGCTTTTATCGGAAAATGTGTACATTTCCCAAAATGTTAGGTATAAGTGAACTGAATATAATGTATAGGTACATTTCCCGGCAAATGTGTGCTCTTGCCTTCACGTTTTGATAAATGAATAATCTTAGTATAATCATATTTTAAGAAAAGTTGGAAAACAGATGAATTAAAAATGTTGTTGCAGTAAAAAAATATACAGGGTGTCCCAAATAAGAGTGACTGATTTTAAACATAAATGCCCAGCTTATTAATTGCTCCAAAGAGATTGGGTTTTCACTAGTTTCACTAGTTTATCAAAGAGATTTTTTAGGCTTGGCTGGCATCTCATCTCATGAACACAGGGTGCTTTACTAATGTTGGTCAAATTCAATGGGAGAAATATGTATTATTTTAAATAAAACATCCTATAATTTTTGATCTCATTCGAAAAAGCAATCATTCTCCTTTCCAAAAATGTATAGTTTTCTATATTTTGTTTCATTAACAACAAAGATATTCGAAGTTTCATGTAGTAGTACATTTTTAATGAGTAGTTTCATATGAACGTATTTTGATGCCTAAAATCAACTTAGGCTGTTACCGTTTGACGCATAACAACAAAATCAGCAATTTTGACACTAGTAATTTTGTTAAGTCATATAAGTCAGTTTCGGAATGATCTATACAGTGAGTAAAAAAGCTTAAACTGTAATAATTTATGCAGAAACAAAATCAATAAACAAGGAGGATATCCAGATGGACATTTTTGAAAAATCCGCCGTCACTGAATATAATTAAAAAAATGTATGAACAATTTATCGAAACTGGTTGCATTGCACTCTTAAAAAACCAAGAAATAATGATGGTCTTTTAAACAAGTTGATGTCAATTAATGAAGTGCCACATGATAACGATCATAAAATTTCTATTAGAAAAATTTCTGGAATTTTAGAGCTTAGCAAGAGTGACGTTCAAAGATGTCTAAAAATTTTAAGATTAACTCCATACAAAATTCAGATTGTACGAGTCAGATTATGAAAAACGAGTAATGGTATGTGAGACTTTACTTGACTCATTAAGAAACGAACCCAATTCATTATGAATTATGTCTGATGAAGCAATGTTCCACATTAATGGCATGTGTAACAAACATAATTGTAGAATATGAGGTTCTCAAAAACCAATTTCTTTTAATCAATTTGTTGTTATGCGTCAAACGGCCACAGCATGAGTTGATTTTATGCATCAAAATACGTTCATATGAAACTACTAATTAAAAATGTACTACTACTTGAAACCTCGAATATCTTTGTTGTTAATGAAACAAAAGAAAGGAAACTATACAATTTTGGAAAGTAGAATGATTGCTCTTTCGAATAAGATCAAAAATTATAGCGTGTTCCATTTAAAAAAATACATATTTTCCCCTTTGAATTTGACCAGCATTAGTAAAACACCCTGTGTTGATGCGATGAAATGCCAGTCAAGCCTTAAGAAATCTCTTTGATAAACTAGTAAAACTAGTGGAAACCCCATCTCTTTGGAGCAATTAATAAGCTGGGCATTTATGTTTGAAATCAGTCACTCTTATTTGGGACACCCTGTATATCTACGACCACCTTTAAAATTACCAAAAAAAATGTGTTAAATCATACATTATACATACGTTGAAAAGCGTGCGAAAATGATCAACGCTTTTTATATGAGACTTTCATTATAACACCCAAAAGCGTGCTTAAATTACCAATGGTTTTCATTTAATTTAGTCGTTTATTGTATAGACTTTTGTGCTGTCAGTAAATTTGACAGAAGTGTCAGACATAGTGAAAAATATTTTCTGTTATATTTAAAATTTTGAATACACTTATTTTAAATGGAAGAACCTCGAGAAGAATGGATTTCTTCGGATTGCACACCACCTAAAATTAGAATTCGTTGTGTATATCGACGGTTGAAAGGAGAAATGGCTAATACGCCAATTTGGTCGAAATTGAGTAACTTATACCTTGGAATCAGCGAATTTTTCTGCGTTGATCTATGTATTTTTCATCCCATGTTGCATGTTTTGGCGCATTAAACATTTTAAATTTTGGATGAATTACGAAAAACATAATGTCTTAAGCGACAGTGTTTTGAAATAAAATAACGGTGTTGGTCTTTAATACAACCCTTTTTGGTGGAAATGGTAAATTACTCAATTCTGCTTTCATAAAAACTGACAAATTTTGATATAAGTGATTTTGCTTTGCCTTTTCTGCTGCCCTCTTGGCTAATAAAACAATTTGAAGTTACTGAATAATCAAACATTTGGCGTATTATACAATTATGCTGTTTGAATTAATACTAGTTTTGTCCGATAACTCATTATTCTTACCCTGAATTACCAGACCTAGCGTATTTTACACCATTGTTTTTATAGGAATACAAGGTTGCGACACGACGAGATATGACCTGTTGCATTCTGTGTTAGTGAGTTTATTATTTCGTATCATTGACTGTAATATTCTTGTTTGACTTATTAAGTGTTTCATATCACAAGTTTCCACATCACCAAAACAGACAATAAACAACAAACACAACAGTTGTTTAACCATGTTTTTTGTTCATTTATTCTCTTCCAATATTTTTCCTAAAACTTTGACGATGTGTAATATAAAGTGGTGAGAAAAGTCGAGAAGATTACATTTCTTATTACTTACGAAGTAGGTATTTACGGTCAGTAAACGTGTTTCTTTAATTGGTTTAAGAACTTTGAGCACTTGAAACAAATAATAATTATAAATTGCCAGAGATTTTATGGACATATTAAGCTGTAAACATGTTTGATGGTCTCATGAAAATTGTAAATGAAGGGTCCAAAAAAGTGCCTAGGTCATACTTTGTAGTTTTCATTTTTCTCTGAAACTATTGAAGAAGAGGCGCAAATGAGGTTGCAACGATTCTAACAGCCCATATCAAAGAAGTCGATAAACGGGGTACTATAAAAAATCTTCTTTTGTATTGCGACTCGTGTCCAGGCCAGAATAAGAACAAAACTATTTTAGCTTCACTTCACCAAAACCTGCTTGCTTGTTCAAATCTGGAAGTTATTCAAATCAACTATCTTTTCCCAGGACATACCTACATGCCTGTAGATAGTATGCACTCTGTCATTGAAAAGAGTGTGTCCAAGCACATTATTTGGGCACCCTCACAATGGGCTACAATTTTTGAGTTGGCTCGTAGTGTTCCTGAGCCTTATAATGTGCATTCTCTTAACCAGAAAGATTTTAGCTCATGGGAAAATATTTCAGACAAATATTTTAAAGGCAATCTGGTGGGTAAAATTAGCAAAATCAGAGTCGTTACGATCAGAATGGCTGATGATAAAATGATAGTTAAATATTCCATGGCGTCAGATGCAAATGAAGAAACAATAGCTATAGTCGGAAGATTAAAGAATTCCCCATTACCGATTTGTTACAAGGAATCTTCCCCAATTTCGAAACAGAAGTTCCAGGACCTGGCAAAACTTTGCCATACGAATGTTATTCCTGTTTTTGTTTTTGCTTTTTTAGAAAGTATACTCGTAAGCATTTAATGTTTCTGGATTAGGCTTTAGATTACTAATGCTACTTTTGTTTTAGTTTTATTGTACTTAAGAGAATAGACTAAAGACAAACTATTAAAGAATGTTACTGTTTTGATAGTACAAAATAGTATTATTACGTTATTCCTGCTATTTTCGTGTTAAAGAATTTGTTAAAAAACGTGGTTAAAAAAATACTAAACTTGCCAAATACCTTGATTTTTTATGAATTTTTTTCAAAAAATTTAATCTTTAAACGGATCTCCTGTAAAGTTATAAAAGTGGCGTATTAGCAGTTTCTCCTTTCAACCGTCGATATATTTGTGTATAGAAAATTTATTTTTATGTTTTTCAACCCCTTTAAAACCACTTTTTCAAATTTTTTCTTCATGTGGTCGTAGATAAAGTTTTGTAGGACACTTGTGAGTGAAGTACTTTTTCGCACTCGTTTCGCATTTTCGCAGCTCGTGCGCAAAAGTATAACTTCACGCACTTGTATCATAACTATTATAGTAAACATATTCCTTTTTCTTATTGTTTTTTAAGTTTGATTTCGAACAAGAAATGTTGATCGCACTGCTTTAGTGATGGATGCATTGTAATTCACACTGAGTTGTTCAAGAGGGGGAAAGGATAATCATTGGATTAGCCCTTCCCCTTCTTGAATCACTTGATATGCGTGCTACAAAGTATTATATTTTCCAAAAATGGTAAGGGTGAATGCATTCAATACTCTGTAACGCGCATATCAAGTTAATCAAGAAGGGGAAGGGTAGTTCCGATGATTATATTCCCTTCCCCTTCTTGAATAACTTAATGCTCATTACAAATAATTGAATATCTTTTAAGGGGAAGGGAGAATGTAATGATTATTTCCTTCCCCATTTTCTCACGCATTAACCAAAACGACGTGGTCTTTGTGAATTCAATATGTATGTATGTATGTGTGTGTTTTGGGGTGACATTCACTGAGACCTAAAAGATCTATTGTGTCCCCTTACTTCTACTCAGTTTCTGAGGAGAGTCTCAGATCCTAGTAGTTCCTTTAGTCCTATTTCCCGGAGGAATTTTAGGATGTCTGCAGGCTTTAACTTAGGCAAATGTTCCTCTTCCATCCAGTAATCTCCTAGGTGCTGTGCTCTAGGATTCTGAGATGCTGTGCGGTTGGAAAGTATGTGGATGGAGGTTTCTTCTTCCATGCCACAAAATCTGCATTCTTCTTCCTGCACTATTTTGAGCTTTTTCAGGTGCCCATTCAGGCGACAATGTCCCGTTAGGATCCCTGTTAAAACTCTTAGCGCAGTTTTACTTTGACTTATGCATTATTTCGATCTCAACAGGTTGTAGTCACCCAGAAGAGTCTTTGATTAGAATTCAATATATATTTCCCTTCTTTCAAATTTTAAATGTTAGTTGAATGCACATTATCCAAACGAGGAGGCAAATGTGCATTTACATTTACATACAGTTAAATTTGTGATTATTTTTCGAATATTTTATGAACAGGCAATATTGGATGATAAGGACGAAGGATTTATTATTTATTTGCTGAATCTCTATAGACTTAATGTACTTACATGAGATCCTGCAAGGAATCTGGTATGCTTATCGTAATATTTGTTGTAATTTTTGCTCCTTTCATTTCTGATATAAGGATATTAAGGACGAATTGTAAAAAACCTTAAAAAATATTTATTAGCAAGACATTAAATGATACATATATATTCTCTTTTGAAAATTTCAAATATATTAACCCAGCAAGATAGGGCTGACCTGTCAGTGACATCATTCTGGTATGGTCTATAAAAAGGAATTTAGCCTCACTCACTAGAGTGTATGCCAACTACCCAATAATTAGCGTTTAAATGAAAATATAAAAAAATTTCACTTACTTGGACCTACGCTCGAGCAGCTTCCTATTAATAAAAATACGGAAATTGTGAAAATAAAAATGTTTACTCCCATTTTACTCGAATAAAAACCAACAAATTATCAATTTTCATCTGTCTGTTGATTTGATTTCAATACTAATGTTATCAATTCTACATTATCTCAAGAGTACTTGGTAGATACAATTTTAATCTTAATTATTTCCATGCTAATAAATTTATATCATTCCTATCTCAAACGCAAAACTGTAGCATAATGCATGTAGACAACAGCAAGTGGTATTCGTGGACTGTATATATTATTAGACATTAGACACTTATTAATTATTGAACTATATTTTATTGTTGCATTATTGTCGTACACGGGTATTGTATTGTATTACATAATATTACATTTATTGAATGTTATTGACTGTATATTGCGCTTGTATTGATTGCGCGCGAATGCTCCTCAGGGTTGCGCTGGCCTCCGTTGCCAGGTGTACTAAAAATGACTTGGTTGGCTACTAAATTTGAAGCTTCAATACTAAATTTCTTCTTTACCGACAAAGCGCGGGAAATTCAAATGAAAGTTATATAACTTGTACATTTATTCTAAAATTCTAGAATGGCGCATGTTGGAATATTGGATGAGAATACTAGATTTTTATTGAGGATACTAGGCTACTAAATGGAATCGAAAAGTACTAAATTTAGTAGGATTGTACTAAAAATACCAACCCTGATGCTCCTTGTTCTCGTGTCTCAGTTCATATATTCTCCCCTTCTTAAAAAACAAAAAACGAACGGTGTTTCGCGCATGCGCATTCAACTTACAAATACATTATTACAGGGGGTATTCATAAATTAGGTGATGCAATAAATAATATTGAACAATGCATTCTCAGAAGAACTATTAGTGAAAAGTGGGTGCTTCAGAGTTCGGTTCTGAGACCTTTGCTATATATAGCATACTCGCATACTCTCAAAATGACTTGGGAATTATTATTAACACTAGTTTCACTTGGTCCAACCATATCATGTCAATAAACAAACGTGCTAACAACTGGCTGTATCTTCTATGGAAGTGTTTTTCGAGAGTTACGTTTCAATCGTTTTGTAAACCTTATATCATTTTTGTAAGACCCATTTTTGAGTATGCGGGGCCTGTCTGGTATCCTAACTTGATACGTGATAAAAGTTTATTAAGAAATGTTAAAAGAAAAGCCATTCGAGTTCCTTTGGGACTGAGTAAACCTTTTTATGAAGAGAGACTTGTTGTGGCCAACTTAAAAAATTTTATTTTAGAGTTATTGATGCATGGAACAATCTTGATGTTGATATTATTTCTGCTTCTTCTAACAACATATTTAAAAATAGGCTGTACCGTCTTATACAGGGTGTCCCGTAAATAAGTACCGTAAATTAGAGGCATGATAGATCGTTAGGGAATATTTGAAATAACCAAATGCAACTTTTCTCTAACGTTCTCAGTTTGTGAGATACTGGCTGCTAAAAGGGGCAGAAAAAAAACAGTTTATTTCATATCTTCTCGGGGGATTTTTTTTTAATTCTGTTATTTAACGTCGGTCTATTTCTGCGACAGTCTTCTCCGAAAGACGGCATATCTACATTATACCTGGTGCTCATTGGTATAATGCCTGCGAGCTGTGATATGCTAGTCGGCTGCAGGCTGTACGGGCCCTATACGATGGTTTTCCCTGTCATGGTCACCCATCCAAGTACTAACCATGTCCGACCTTACTTGACTGTAATTATCGCATCAAACGCGTTCCACTACAGTGCTTTGGACCTTGCTTAGTTTTAGCATAGCAGAGAATTGTCTGATTTTTGGCCACCATACCAAAGATGCATATGTGATCCTGGGAATGACAACCATTTTGTACAGCCAGTGTACCATGCTGGGTCTAAGTCCCCATTTAGTGCCGTAAGTGCGTCTGGAAACCATGAAGGCCACCTCTGCTTTCTTGATCACGTGCTGGAGGTGTCGGTTCCAAGTTAAGCCTGGGTCTAGGATAACCCCAAGATATTTTACTTCATCCGACAATCGTATTGGTTCACCTTGAAGCGTCAGAGGGCCAAGTCCTTCCCTTTTCCTCCTTCTGGTGAACGCAATTATCTGTGTTTTCGAAGGACTAATACGTAGCCCTTCTTCTTCTTCTTCAAATTGAATATTAAACTTTTCACTTTTTGTTAGGTTATTTTTTGAAAGTTGTATATTTTCAAGATAAGAAGTAAGACACTTTTTCAAGTTGTTTTTTCTTGAATAAATTTGTAGTACTTACTCGAAGATGCACTTACAAACAATTTAAACACTTGGGTTTGTAATTCATGTTTTAAAACATTACAACATAATCAAGTGTCTTACTGCAATACAAAGTTAAAAATATTGAATATGGAGTGTTCTATCGAGTTTAACAAAAAGTACCTTTTATCATTGATTAAAAAATTTTGATCAATGCTTTTATGTAGAAAATTGAACGAAGAAATGCAGAAAAAAGTCTTTAGCTGTCAATACAGGGTGTTTCAAAAATAAGGTACAATAAAAGTTTACAAAATCCTCGTACACAGCCACTGGCCTATTAGAATTTGACATAATTGATACTGTCGATGTGTCTTGAGGAGAAAATAACCTACAAAAAAATTTAAAATTGTACTTTAATCCCCCAGAAGATATGAAATAAAAGGTATATTTCTTCTACACCTTAAAACAGCCTGTATCTCACAAACTAAGAAGGTTAGAGAAAAGTTTCATTTCGGTAATTCAAATATTTCTTAACGATCTATCATGCCTTCGATTTACGGTACTTATTCACGGGATACCCTGTATATCAATAACTTTGAATTTAATGTTTATCTAAATACGTACTTTTGTTTTCCTATCTGTACTTTTTTATTATTTTGTTCATTTCAATTAATGTATTAATTTGCGAGAAGGTAATTGATTTGCATATTATCTTCAGCTCTGGGCTCCCTTGTTTATATTCAATAATAATAATAACTAAAAAATAGGATACCAACAAAGCATATTTTTTTATTGACCATTACAAAAAACTTATTTTTCTTATTTATCTTTTTTCTGGAAATATGCGTCTTTAGCTGCATTTATCAATTGCAACGTCATCGCCGGACCGGTTTCTGAGACCATTTTATGAAAATAACCATCTTCTATTTGCAAAAGTTTATAAGGATGATCGAATTCGACTATGGTTCCAAAACTCATAACTAGTACTTTGTCTGAATCCATAATAGTATTCAACCTATGGGCGATTGTGAGTACTGTACAGTCAGCAAATGTTTCACGAATTGTAGCTTGTATTAAGGAGTCCGTCCTGTAGAAATTAAACAAACTCAATTTTGTGTTAAATAATTCGTGCGACAAAATACCTATGATCCACATTGGCTGTTGCTTCGTCCAATACTAAGATTTTATTTTCTGTTAAAATTGCTCTTGCCAAACATACTAATTGTCTTTGTCCCATGCTGAAATTCGCTCCACCTTCTGTCACTTGGAAGTCCAAAGTCTCCACACTTTCTCTCAATTTCACCTGGAAATAAAAATTGAAAGCCGGAAATATACCACGACAAAATAATAACGCACAAATTATTTTTATATATTATTTAGTTGCATAATGATATAAATTCTTCACACCAGTGAATAATGGAAAATAATTAACTCTCGTTAGCCAATCACATTCTATTATTATCATTAAAAAAATTAGTATTTTGCGATTTTTAGCGAAACGGTGAGTTTTTTCGCAAAATTACTCCAGTACAAAATTGTAGATCACAAAATTCTCTACAAAAAATGTTTTGATAATTTTTTTCCCAAAAGCCACCATTTTGGAGATATAACGCTTTGAAAAGTTGGATCAGTCGTGATCCCCTTATTTTGCACACTGCTGAGATTTTGTATGTTTTAAAACTATTGGAAAATAATATTGTACATAATAGTTGGTAGAAATAACGGCGGAGTAATAAAAAATGAAATAGTTAAAATATAAAGCTACTCGTCTGATTCATAATTTCGATTCATAATTTCGACTTTTCAGTAAAACGAACACGATTTTTTAGGATCCTCAAAATCCTCCTACCATTCTGCACTGGTTGAAGAATATACTATTGAGTACAAACTACTATATTTTCCAACAGAAAAAAACTACTGAATTATAAGTGAGTTTACACTGACTTGTTCTAAGGCGTTCCAGATTTTGTCGTCATCAAATTGGTTGAAAGGATCCAAATTGTATCGTAAAGTTGCTGAAAATAAAACTGGCTCTTGAGGTATTATCGAGATTCTTTTTCTTAAATCAGTAAGCCCCAAATCTTTGGTATCTATTCCGTCGATAAATATGGATCCTTCAAAAGGAGCCAGATGGAATAGAGCAGTAATTAAAGAAGACTTTCCGGCACCTGTACGTCCTACTATACCGATCTAAAAAACATTATAAATCAAACAAAAAGCGACAGAATGATGAACTAATCAATTTGAATACCTTCTGTCCAGCATGAATAGAAAAATTTAAATTTTTCAGTACTGGAGGATCATCTTCAATATATTTTATAGACAAATTCCTGAATTCAACATGTCCATCTTGCGGCCAACATCCTTTTGGTATTTTTTCTTAAGCACATTAACTATGGGCATAATTTAAAGACTAATAATGTCTTACATACCTTTCAGAGTCTCAAAAGTTCCTTCACTTTCTATTTCAGTATATTCAAGAATCCTTTCTACAGCAGTTACATTATTAATAACTTCTCCTGTTTGTCGGAGTCCAAATTGAATCCTACCAGTCATGCTCAAACACTGAGCGATGGCCAATCCCACTAGACCAGCACTATTGTAAGGAACTAAAAAAGTATGTGGATTATTTTAGTTTTTTAAATTTTTTTACTTTGATGTACTCACGATCGCTCACAAAAACTGAACTAAATGTTACACAAGCTAAGAAAGCTACAACCACAATGTCTATCCAGAAACCAAATGAGCAAATACATGCTGATATTAGGTAAGAGATAGAGGTGTGGACATTCTGCAAAATGAACAAACATTTCATATGCATACCTACTAACATAAGTTTCCTTTTCCTTTTTTTTATTATATATTATAGAAATATATTTACTTGATGCTCATCGAATTCTTTTATTAATAACTCCACCGCTTTTGATGCTCTTATGGTCTTTATTCCGTCAATTGTCAAATTGACATGGGAGAACACTGGAGATTTTGCTATTCCTTCTATATGTTTTAAAGCTTTAGTAGTAGAGCCATACCAGATTTTGAATCGCTGAAATACAAATACCAAAAGAACGCTGACTATACCCATGTATGGGTTTGAAATGGTAATAGTGATCATCAATCCAGATACTATTAGAACAATCTAAAACATTTTCCATTAATAAACAAAATTATTCGGATTATTTTCTGGACTCACCTGAGTTGCTTCTAGAAGATTAATCGGAAAAACCTCGTCTATTATTCCCATATCTTTGGAAAATATATTTAGTATGCTTCCGCTTGGATTTATGTCGAAAAATCTCATTGGTGCTTTCAATAAAGACTCGAGAACTTTCGAATGTATGGAAGTTGAACTTCTCATGCAAGATTTAAAAAATAACAACGATCGGATGTAGGATAAAAAATATAAATGCTATCATCAAGCTAACGTAAAAATATAAAGCAAAGTCAGTTTTCAATATACGATAACTTTCGCCGTTTTTTTGGATATACTCAAAAACATCGTACCACTTACTAACTTGATATATTGTTATGTCGCTTTTTGTACTATTAAATTCGTATTTTTCAAAAGACTGCCGAGTTTCCTCTTGAGAAATCCTATAAGTAATGTATGTGAGTCACAGAATAAACAAAGAATACCAAAAACTCACCAATATGTTATCCACAAATCAATGATTATATTTAATAGTTGAGTGATCAATATTAAGATACTAACTGGAAGTGTTAAAGAAATTTTACTCATCTTGAAAAAATAGTCTTTGTAGGGGGTGCCATTTAAGTTTTCACAAGGTTCTTGATCGATTTTATTATTTTGATTTGATTTAGAATCATTTATTTCATCCTGAAACAATTTTTCAATCAATCATAAGAATTACCGTTCAAATTGTTAAGTAAAGCTTACAAATGATGAAGTATCTTTCTCAGTATTAACAATTTCTTCTTCCTCTTTTTTATTCGTTCCTCCTGACGATATTAAAATATTTGTTAAACATTTGGCACTATGTGAAAGCTCTTCAAGAGTACCACATGCTTCTATCCGTCCCTGAAACATTACTAGAAGTAGTACCTAACGATCGCTACTGAGTCAACCGAAACATTGCTCGAACTATATTTAAAATAATTTCACTTACATTGTTCATAACAACAATCATATCGGCTTTTTCAAGATACTGTAGTTGATGTGTCACTAATATCCTAGTTTTTCCCCTAAGCTGGTGAAGAATGCACTGTTCAAATAAATGTTTGCCAACATGAGTGTCAACAGCAGATAGAGGATCGTCCAATAAATAAATATCTCCTTTTTGATACACTGCTCGAGCTAAGTTGATTCTAGCTTGCTGACCACCACTTAGAAGAACTCCCTTTTCACCTGGAACATGAAATAATTGAAGCACATACTCGTAGGATGGAAAATAGATGGTGGTTTTAATGAACTTACCTACTATACTTAAATCTCCTTGTGGGAACTGTCCAAAATCTTTTCCTAAAGCACATACGTTGACGACTTTGTCATACCAAATTTTTTCGTAGGTTTTTCCGAAGAGAATATTGTTTCTTACAGTGGAGAAGAAGATCCAAGGTTTTTGAGAACAGTACGACACATTCCTTCCAATTTGAATACTACCAGAGGTATTGGACAATTCTCCTAAGAGAAGCTGAAAATTTTCGTTCCTTTAAAATATTTCAGTGAAGAGCGGAGAAATAATCTAGCATATAATTGATATATATTTTACCTGTAGTAAGGTACTTTTACCAGCTCCTACAGGTCCAACGATAGCACACAAACACCCT
>CAJUYG010005839.1:0-13131 GCA_910591675.1 Galerucella calmariensis
CAGGTTCAGCCTGAAGCTTTTTACGTTTTGTATCCCTGGCCAATCTAGCAAATTTATATAGGTAATATCTTTAAATGAATCAATTTTGATGTTAAATTCTAGAAAATATTTTTCCTGAACCATTTGAGCAGTCGTATTCCAAAGTGTTTTCACACTAGCTTCAATATAATCAGTTCCATCTCTTTTTTTCATGTTAAAACCATAATCTTCAAGAATTTTTGCTATAACTTGTTCAGAAGTATCCTTTTCCAACGTATGATTACGTGCGTCCAGAAACATTCTAAACTGTTCCCACGCAAACTTTTTTGTCTTCATTGTATTTCGCGGTATACTTTGCTCAATTGTACTTTCTATTATTTCCAAATATTGTATTATTCATGTTAATAATACTTATTTAAATTTTTGAGGCAGATTTGATAATTTTTAGACAGTTGAATAAATAAATAAACAATTTAGTCTCCTTAGAAACCACTAACAAAGTTTTTATATTGAATTTTATCACAGAGTGATAGAATTTTATACACAATTTGATATATTAAACGTCAAAAAATTGCCGCGACAAGACAAAAAATTGCCAGTTCAAAACTTTCAAATTTTGTCAGTTATCAATTTACTCTAGTGAAATAGTCTTTAAAAGATAGACTGAAATTCGTTGACTACAGACTACAGTAATTCCGTAAATTTTTGTCAGCGCATAACTACTGAACTACTCATGACATCGAGAAGCTAATCATAAGAAAACATTAGAAACGTAATAGAAAATATTCAACCACAAATGTTGAGAGACTCTTTTTTAAATCTTCAACTACGCTTGCATAAATGTATTAACCTGAATGGTGGGCATATTCTACAACTTTTGTATTAAAGAATTTATGTAGGTTAATTGAGCACATACCCACAAATAATTTTGTACTTATTTTCTGTTTTTTGTTTTGAATAAATTGTTCTGTTTGACCTGTTTTCAACAACAATAACTTGATCCATATAATGATGTCCAAAAAACCCAAGTTTTTTTTGTGTAGTCTAGAGAAAAAATACAAAATTGGCAACAGCGTGAAAAAAAATTTCTCAATTCCTGCAGCCGTTCAGTCAAAACCGCTTCTCGATCTTAATTGCTTTCAAAGTTATGGGCTCATAACATGTGTCGGAAATCGAATGATCACCCTGTATATTCAAAATTTTTACAAAATGCTTTGAAAAAAATGTAAAAATATGATTTTTATTTAAAAAACGTACTAATTTATGTAAAATATTAATAAACTTTTTGTAAATAATTGTGTATAGGTGAAATATATTGTGAAATTTAGTGTGAAACTATTATAGCTATAGAAAAAAATTATTACTATTATTATTATAATTTGTGTAATATATACATATATAAAAATAAAGTGGGTATACGAAGCAAAAAAAATAAATGTTAAATATTTAATCTGTGTTTTTTTTCTTTCAATTTTTATCCTTAAAAGCTGCAATGGTATAGTACATTCAACAGCCTTCTTAGTGTGCGTCAACATTTGTGACGTATATCCGGGTTTCCGCTTTATTTTATTTGCTATTTTGACAAATACCTAACCTTAAATTTGATAAATAAAATCATCAGGATCGTATTCAGCCTTTTTCAAACTGAATATATTTTCAAACTTTCAAAATGTTGATGTTTTTCCGTGTATCTCTAGGCATATTTTAGTACCATTTAAATAAATATAACAATAAAATTAATATTCACTTTTCATAAATAATAATAGACCGTTAACAACAAAGAACAGACCTAACGAGAGCTCAGTGGTACAGAAAAAGACGCAAGACACATTACCGCTACGAAAGATACGTCTGCATCCTATTTTGAATATTTGTAACACATTTAAACGGTTCATTATCGTTATATTTTGATTAGAATGAATCACAGACCTGCATTTTTACCCATTTCTTTGAACGAAATGTATTAAAAAGACATTAACAATCATTGACGCACACCAAATATAGTTATCATATGTACTCTAGTGCCTCTCGCGTTATTTTAGCATTCGTGCTCCTTCTCTAGTTCCAATGCATCCAAAAACTCCTTAATAAATCAATAGGACCTGTCAAAGTTGACAAAGTGACTAAAAAACATCTAAATTTGACATTTTTGAAATGTCAGAAAGCTTTAACCGTCCACAGGGCATAGTAATACGAGCTGTAGCTCCGTCTGAAGATGATTATGTTTCAATAACACCATATCTAGATGATCCCGAAGACCTGATCGAAGCCAATAAGGAGACAGCTCGAGAAAAGACAGTAATAGTATTGATTGCTATTCATGCTTTGATTGTGATTATTTTACTTTTGTCTATGCTCATACCTCTTGTAGAGCACACATATGTGCACATATGTGATGGAAAAGACCGACATTGTAAGTTTCACTTTTTAAAAATTTGTCCAAATTTAATTGCACACACACACAACCTAGATGAGCCCGTCCCACCCAGGATGTTCCTCTCTAAGCGAGGTACATCTCCGGGGAGGACTTCCACCACTTCCCCCCATCTTATCCTATGGGTCTCATCATCGTAGTTCGCGTTTCGGCGTACAGCTCGTCCTAGCTAAAAGGGCTAGCAGCTGGGGGCGAGTGTCTTCTCTTTGGCCGTGTAACCTCGGTGGTTTTTTCTTCGGCGGTCTTCCGCCTGCCTCTACCTCTACAAAGTGCGTCCTCAGCCGGCAAATTTCGGCTGAAAACACCCTTATAGAGTATGTCTTATTTTCTTCCGATCTCTTACAAGCGACTTGTCACCTGTTCGAGTTGTTTTGTTGTTGTCGTCGTTGTTTTCTTGTTAGCTGCGGCTTGGGCGTATCTGACTCCTGTCTTCTTTACTGCTGTTGCTGTTGTCCTTGTCTGCTGGTTGTTTGGGGCTTTTGGGCATCCTTTGTAGTTTGCCGGGTGTTCTCCCTGACAGTTTGCGCAGGTGGCCGGCTTGGTCTTCGGTCGTGGGCAGTCGTTGGATCAATTAATTGCAAAAGTTTAAGAACGTGTTTTTTTGCCGATTACAGCAAGTGCTTTAGTTTCTGCAATTGATTTTGGGAAAAGTATTTCAAATAATATAAATATACTGTCAAAATTATTTTTTTTTAGATTCTAATGGTGGAAAGTTACCAAGAATTAATATTTCTACTACTTCTGAAAGTACTTTATAAAAAAAAATTAAAAAATAAATAAATATAGGTATGTAATTTCAAATTTATGTTGTGGAAGGTTTAAATATATAAAATTGAAACAGATAAGGCAGTAAATAAATGAACAAACCAGTAGATCAACTGGATCATTCAAATGGTGTCATGGTCAGGGAGGGAGTCATTAAAAAAAACCACCTCTTCACTTCTTAGAAATCAGACAACCTGGAAAGAAATTCGTTACGGAATTAAGCAACACGAAGGAATGGGATCCAAATACCATTACCAGACTTGGAAAGAATGGTACACAGACGGCTCAAAAGCTTACAACATTCAAAATAGGATGTAGACGTACATTTCGTAGCGGCAATGTGTCCTACGTCTTTTTCTACTTTGTTGTTTACGAAGAAACAACTTCATCTCTGTTTTTTTCTTTCAAAAACCAATTTCTCGTTTATAAAAAAATCTTCTACACCAAAACTAAACACTCTAAATGCAAATAGACCTTTCTTCAGATTTTATTAATTCGAATACCCGTTGATAACAATCGGTCTCTATATATAGAATAGGCGATCTGCGAGTGACAGACATTAATACCAATCCCCTTTCAACCGCTATCTAAATTTTCGAGTTACTTAAAAATGAATTACAATATTACAAAGAGAGTGTGCGGTGAAGTTTGATACAATCATTGTTGTGACCGACCGGGTCGGCGGGTTCTATGATGATCCTTCAAAAATTAATTATACTAAACATATGTTACGAGGTGATTGTTGATTATAATTCGTGATACTACTTTATATACAGTGTGACCCTTTTTGTTTGGAAGCACCCTCGTATATACTGCATTTCTCAACCGATTTTGTTTAAATTTTTTGGAACTTTAGTTCTTTACGTCAGATTATGTTTGAGCGACCGAGGGTCGCGACGTAAAATTTCTGACCGTTACGTTACGTTATGTTACGCTGCTTCGTTATGTGCCTTGCTTTGAAATACCTACTTTCAAAAACTAATATTTATTTTTGGACGTCCCTATATACAGGATGTTTCATTGGGAAAGGGCCTAACTTTAACTGTAGATGGGGATATATTCTGCACTTCATAACCGAGATACAGGATGTTTTATAAATTTGTCCTATTTCTTTCGAACCTCATAACTTCCGAGTTACCCTGTATATTATTGGAACTTTAATTCTTTACGTCAGGTTATGTTTGAGCGACCGGGGATCGCGACGCAAACGATCTGACCGTTACGTTACGTTACGTAATGTTACGTTGCTTCGTTATGTGCCTTGCTTGCGTGCGTGTGCTCTCTCCTGAGTCTCTCTCTCGTTCACGAAGCAGCGATTCATTTGCTTCGGCCGAGAATCGAACCCGGGCCGCCCGCGTGGAAGGCGAGCATTCTACCACTGAACTACCGATGCTATATTAAAATTCTATGCAAAGCTGGTATTTGCAGTGCTGGTGATCTACTTGAATTTGTTCGGATAAATTTTTACTATTATTTCCACAATTTTTTTTGAGCGCTATTGATCCTTTTTGTTTATTTACAGCATCGGTTGTCAGGACGGTAGGTTGTGTTTACTGGTTTCTAAGTTTAACACGTCGGTAAGTGATTTACTTACCGTTCAGACGTCGAAAAGTAATAAATAGCATAAAAACAATTTCACCAAGATGCAAAATATATTTTAAACTGATCGAGAAGTATAAATGTCACTTTTGACATTTCGTTCATTTCGAAGAAATTTAAATTATTTTATTCGGAATTTATTTCAATACGATCGCGCAAAAAATGGTATAAGCATCTCGAACGTTAAGGGTAATTACAACGTTTGCATGTAGATTCCTCTCGTAAAATTGGACAAAATGATAGCAGGATTAAGGAGTCTAGCACATTTACTTTTCGAAATACAGGGTGTTGAAGTTTTGGAAACTTGAATATTTTAATTCGAGAACTTTAAAATGGATGGATAAATTGATTTAACATTTGGCAGGTTGTTTTTACTGTGCAATATGCTTGAGTCCTTGTTTTTGTTTACCATGTTGCCATTTTTAAAATTTGTCTACATTCTACGTGAAAAATTAATGAAAATACCACTTTTTCCAAATTCATGTTGTAATAACTTTGTCATTAATAAAAAAATTTTTATAAAATTTTGCTAGTTTACATTTGTGATGATTCTGTATCCAGTGGTATAGTCATATTCGAGAAAAAAATTGCCTAATGTACTTTTGTCTTTTTTGGCAAAGAAAACTTAACATAGAGTGCCTTGAAAATAGTAATTGGGTTATGAAAATTTGTGCCAAAATACTGTTTTCGATACTGAATCTAAAAATACATAAAATAAAAAGCAAATTTTCGTCGACCTGTATCTACCCATCGAAAATTGGACCCCGTAAACCGATTTACGAACTCAAGTAGCATCTACCTTCACAAATTTTTATAAAAGCCAACCTTTAACAGTTGAAAAAGACAATTTTAAACGATGATACGATAGCTAAGAGGGTTTAAGGGTGAAATTCTCTTTTCCGTCTCTCTCTAAATCGGTTTGGCCAGGATGAACTTTACAAATGTGGACACTCAAGGGCTCTAGAGTGAAAAGGAGGAATTGTAAACAGCCAGATTCTGAAACCTATACAAGTATCTCGTTATCTGAATAACATGAAACCGAACTCATATTATTTGTAGTTATATATCAAGGACGTAGGTGAAGGATTTTAACAAATATTTCAATTTTTAATCCATAGATATCACATAAATTCATCATAATTAAATATCTAGGAGTAAATTACTGGGACTTGTTATCCTTAAATAAAGTGTTTAAAAAGTGGGATTTTTTAAAATATTTTCAAATCTATAAATACTAGATAAGTACGCCACTGTATTATTTACGTTTGATCGTGATCTGCTAACATCATTGATGCATTTAATGCGTTTAAAATTTTATTTCCCCATATAAACATTTTGCATGCTCCTATGACTCTGCAAGATGATCTTACAATTTTTTTTTGATTATATTTTTTGTCATTTTGTCATAGCCATGTCCTGTTATTAGTACACTTATAAATTGTGATTTTATTACGGATGAAAAAATACACGGAGATAAATTTAAAATTGCTGACAATACAGAAAAGATTTAGTCTTTTGTAGTTATAAAAAATTGGTCAGGTCGAAAAATATACAAAAATATGAAGTTTTGAATATAGAAATTTGACTCAGTTTCGTATTTTCATTAAATTCTAGATAAAGTTGACATGAATGATTGTCATGAAAGTTTGTTGCTTGGCAATTTTGCGAATGACATTTTTAACAAAACCACAAGCCGTCAGGCGAGTGGTTTTGGATTGTTTTGCATCATAACCTGTGATGAATTTAAGTTAGAAACTGAGGATTCCTTTTCTTTATTTTTATTATCTCGAAGGTTCTCTATAAGTTGGAAATGGTGTTCTTCATTTAATTGTAAATATGGTTTCAAAGAATGGACAGAAGAATGTCCTGTAAGCTTAATTACTTCTTGTTCATCAACTCCTTCTTTTGCTAATTCAGATATTGCAGAAGTTCTATGTGAATGATTGGTTATTTTTATTTTTTTTTGTGTCTATAAAGCTTTTGATCCTCCTTGTGTCGTTTTGGAAAAAGATTGGATTATATTCTACCCTGCCAGTAAAATTACCTTTATTATCATATTCTTTTTTAAAGTAATTAATATCACAATTAGCAGCTTCATTTCCACGCCATGCTAATTTTAACGAACATAAATGAAAAAAACTTTTTTTGTAACCCATCAGGATTATCTTCAGAATAGCTTTCCACCATTTCCATTAATTCTTCTTTGGTAAACGCGTTAGAACTTCTTTTTCTGGTTTCAGGTTCAGCCTGAAGCTTTTTACGTTTTGTATCCCTGGTCAATCTAGCAAATTTATAGGTAATATCTTTAAATGGATCAATTTTGATGTTAAATTCTAGAAAATATTTTTCTTGAACCATTTGAGCAGTAGTATTCCAAAGTGTTTTCACACTAGCTTCAGTATAATCAGTTCCATCTCTTTTTTTCATGTTAAAACCATAATCTTTAAGAATTTTTGCTATTACTTGTTCAGAAATATCCTTTTCTAATATCCTTTTCTAAACTGTTCCCACGCAGACTTTTTTGTCTTCATTGTATTTCGCGGTATACTTTGCTCAATTGTACTCTCTATTTCATTTATTGAATTATTTCCAAATCTTGTATTATTCATGTTAATAATACTTATTTAAATTTTTTAAAGTTTTAATAATTTTTAGACAGTTAAATAAATAAATAAACAACTTAGAAACCACTAACAAAGATTTTATATTGAATTTTATCACAGAGTGATAGAATTTTATACACATAGATTTGATATATTAAACGTCAAAAAATTGCCGCGACAAGACAAAAAATTGCCAGTTCAAAACCTTCAAATTTTGTCAGTTATCAATTTACTCTACTGAAATAATCAAAATAAAATTTCATACTCCTGTAGTATAAAGATTAATATTCAACGAACAAACTGTATATAGTGAAAAGGTATCAAAGATTATAAAAATATAATTTTAATTGTTTTTCCAAAAAGGAAACCATTTTGCAGAATAAATATTTATTTAAATCCATTCACCGTTAACCCCCCTATTATTTTACAGGTTTTAAAAAATATACACAGTTCTATTAACGAATATAACAATAAACACTTCTACTATTTAGAAATATTTTTGTTTTAATATTAGGTAACTTTATACATCATTAATATCCGTAAAAAGTACAATACTTAATTAATCTAACTTCT
This sequence comes from Galerucella calmariensis, assembly GCA_910591675.1. Lineage (NCBI taxonomy): Eukaryota > Metazoa > Arthropoda > Insecta > Coleoptera > Chrysomelidae > Galerucella > Galerucella calmariensis. The sequence continues at coordinate 7,954 of CAJUYG010005839.1, forward strand.
TATTCCTTTTCTAGCAAAACCTGGTAAGAATGCTATGTTTCTTTTAGCTCTTCCATCATTTTCTTCATCTTCTAAATATTCAAAATCGGCTGATCTTCTGCTTCTGAAACCTTTCCTAGCAAAAGCTGGTAAGAAACCAATATTCCTCTTAGTTCTTTCATTTTCTGTATCATCTGCTTCATCTAAATCCGCAGATCTTCGGCTTCTGAAACCTTTTCTAGCAAAAGCTGGTAAAAAGCCAATATTCCTCTTAGTTCTTTCATTTTCTGTATCATCTAAATCCGCAGATCTCTTGCTTCTTCTAAAATCTCTTCTAGCGAAATTTGGACGAAAAGCAAAATTGGATTCTTGCGCTTCTAAGCTGTCTTCGGATCTTTTGTTCCTCAAGTTTTTCTTAGCGAACTTTGGTAACCAGAATTGCGGTGAGGTGGCTAAGTCGTCATCTTCTTCAACGTGTATATCTCGTTTGGATATTCTTTCCACTCCCGTCAAACCGGTTTCTTGTTGGGTAAAAAGACTCCTCTTTTCTCTATCGTCCACAGATCTTTTCGATATTTTTTCTAATCCAGTTAGAAAGTTTTCGTTTGCTGTATATAAAGATCTTTTTGGTCGTTCTTCTATTGATCTTTTGGAGATTTTTTCACTTCCAGTGAGGCTTGTATCACTATCTGTTAGAAGAGAGCGTTTTTCTCTATCTTCGTGGGGTTGGGAAAGAGTTATAGTTACCGCTCCCACCACAAGGGTAAGGATGATAAATTTCATCGCACTTTTTCACTTTTTATTATATTACACTCAGTATTCGTTGAAATATCACTTTCAAACTGTTTTCAATATCGGAAATAATCTTATATATATATATATCGAGTAAAAGTGATAATTATATTGACGTGTTGATACAGAAAAATATAAAGCGTTAAATAATCATGTAAATAGCGTGAAAAATTTGCGTCAAATTAAATTAAATTTCGAACTGAAATATCAAGAACACATTAGTAATGACAAAAGAATTTGTTTGGTAACTTAATAAATGCTAAATACTAGTTAATTTGATATTGGAAAAAATTCCTTTTAGAGTATGTTATTGAACAAATTGTACGGATAATAAAAATTGTTAATTTTTTGTTTAAACAAACAATACGTTTAAGGAGGAATTATTGCATCCATGTCAATATGGTTAAATAATTGTTATTTTTATATCCTTTTATTGATATTATTTGTCGTTCTTTTACTAATTTTAGACAAAAAATGTCATTTAAATCCAGCTGATATGATATAAACTTTTTTATATCAGAAGATATAAACTTATACGTATATACTGGAAAAAACTTTCTAAAACACCCAGTACTTATTATAAACATAAAATACAGTATATTCCACAATAATTCGAATAAAAATAAAAACACTTACATGTTATATCCATGTTCCTGGTCAGCATCCCATTTTGAACGCCAAATCAAACCATTTCCATATTATTCGACCACATTTATCACTTACAGAAGTTACATACATCACATAATTATTTTATAATAAAGACTTTTAGTCCACTTTGTTAGAACAACACCACAGAGACAGTGGGTACTTGTGTTTCTAGGGTAGTTAATTACTAATAAAATTCATTTGTTTACGTTATATTTATGCTATTATAAGAAATGTCAAGGGTAATAGTATAATACTATTATAACAGAAACTTTGGAAATTAAAGAACAAAGACGCAATAACTACTTCCCTAGCTATATGCCGCGAAGGAGATTAACTTACACTTCAAAGTTAGTTTGCAATAGAGGAGTTCAGTCTAAGGTCTATTTGCGTGGTTTATTTGCAAAAAAAAGGAATTGTATCACAAAAACTAAACATCTGGGCGAACAAAAATGAGCTTATTTAAAAATATTACCAAAAGTCTTTATTGTACCTAAATTAACTATGTGATTCTTTCAACATAAATCATACATACTTTCGTTGGGAAATTTTTCATAATTTCCAATACGTTAAACATTAATAATTTCTTCGTATTTCCAAAAAATATAGTGTCTAAAATTGTCCCAAATTCCGCAAATTATTTGATTCAATATTAATGTTTGTATACGAATTTTTGAAAACCGAAAATAAAAAGTAAAAACATTTCAGGCACACTTCTAGAATAACAAAAATAGAGATAGATGCTTTAAATTTAAAATAGATTCGTCTAAAAACTATACAAATATTTCTATTTTTGCTATTTCTAGACCCATTCACCTACCTTTAAATTGTAGACCGAAATTTTTGTTTGAAATCTGCAACAAAAAAATGAAAATTTAATTTAAATAATTTCATTTGTGGACATGACTATAAATAATCAATTCCTGAATAACCTATTGTTAGTATAATGAACAATAATTTAGTAAATACAATCACCATAATATGACACTTGAACAATCGGGAACATGATAATGAAATAATAATTTTAATTTCGAATAAAATCGAGTGGCATTTTCTACGTTTAAATATTAAAAAACATGGAAAACCTAAAATATTATTATGTGTTTCGTAATCACAAGAAATAAATGTTCATTCAAAATAGAAAATTTGGTAAAAAATAAAATAATCTGAATAAAACTCATATTTTTTGACACATCTCGTATACGACAAAAAAATTTTAATATTTGATGATTGTATTCTAAGTTTTAGTTGATGTAGAACTTTTTATGAAGAATAACTTTTCTTCCTAAAATTAAAAATTAAAAAGTTTTCTATTTGATTCCAATTTAGGGGGACATATTGTATATATTTAGTTATCGATTTGCATCCCCTTTTTTTATTATTTATTCCTTTTAAGTGCAGTTATCTTTATGCTGGTGACAGTTTTATATTGTCATCAAAGCTATTTAAAGAATAAAAATAATAGGGTAACCACAATGTACCCTTTCCCAAAACAACCCCTTTAAAATAAAAGGGTGTTACAAATTGTCGAATTTTTACAGTCTTGCTGCATTTTATTGCCTCAGACGAATCTAATGTCTTATCGATATCAACATGATGCTTTTCTAACAGAAAACCAGGAACGGGTAGAAAAAAGGGGAATATATATACAGGGTGTACCAATCTTACGACAAACTTCGGTATATGGGTTATTTCAAGAGATATCAAAAAATGTTATCAACAAAAATAGTAGATGTGCTGAATGTCCATATTTTGAAATTATATCGAACTATACAGAGTGCTGCATAACTCCGTTACAAACCAAACATATGATTTTTCAAATGGGAACCCCTGTATATTATACCGAACTCGGATTGGTTACATTTTTTTAAAGCTTTTGATATAAGGTTTTGCCACGTTATACAGATTCCTTCAAAGGATATGGACACATCAACACATCTACTATTTTTGTTGATAACATTTTTTGATATCTCTTGAAATAACCCATACACCGAAGTTTGTCGTAAGGTTGGTACACCCTGTATATACAAAAAAGAATATAGTACGTCAATGTGATATCCAACCCCCCGTTAATTGAAGCACACCTACAACTTTCTACACAATTTCTTGTTATACAGAGAAATTAAAAACTTCAAAGGTGTTTATGTATGTTGGCAACTAATTGGAATGTATTTTTTTCCACAAACGAAATACATTTTTGCTATTTAATCAAAGGACTTTTTAGAGAGTCGTCCTTAGAAGTTTACGCCGTATTGCATACACACGAACGTACCGAAATTTATTCCGTTAAAGCAGGTAAAGGTTTTAAAAAAAAAAAATTTTAACCAGATCATTTTGCATAGTTTAAAAATCAGATAAAGATCCATAAATTCACACGCATAACAAAATCCAATATGGCTGATTAAACGTTGTTATATAAACAGTAGAAAACATCATCCTGTATACTTAGTTCTATATGATCAGATACGATTCAATAAGCCCTAGTTGAATGAATGACCACATTCATATTAAATAAAGAGTAAAAAGGGCATTGTGGTGATTTTATGAAATGATATCTCATTATACATTTCATTTCTTTGAGTGTATCCCACCGAATTTAACGCATCGCTGCTCCAACTACACACACTCATAACCTAGAAAGTGATGTTGATGAGTTTTTTATTTGAAAATCGAAAGGGATTATATTTATTTAATTTTTTTTGACACAAAACAAATATTTATACAGTTGGAAGCGAAATATTATAACTACGTTGGAAATTTTTGATATTTATTTGAAACAAATTAGCGCAAAATATCTAAAATCTATTTCAAATTAAATAGTACCAAAGTTAAAAGATAATGGGAGTACACCTAGCTAAAGAAGGTTCTAAAGGAGCCTACACAGGTCCGGAAGCGTTTTGTGGAATCACAAAGGAGTCGGGGAACTGGCTATACAGGGTGTCCCACGACGAGTTAAAACTATCTGCATATGACAAAATACATATATTAAAATGATGGAAATTTCTACGTTTTTAACTATATACGATATTTTCAAAGATGGTAAACTTCCGATTCTACCGATTCTACCTGCAACTTTGTTATTTTGTAAAGAACACCCTGTATGTTGATACATTTTTGAAATCTACGTAAAATTTTAGTATACTTTTATCTGAAAACATTTTTCGAAAAATGCATACTATTTGAGTTATTGATTTTTTTTTTTTAAATGTGACGGTTGCAGACCCTTGTAAATTATTTTTTTAAGAGGATACCCTTAAAGATATGAAAATAGTTTCTGTTCGGTTGCTTTTAGCAAAGTCAGACGTTCATTTTATACAGGGTGAGTATTGAAAGTGTTCAAAGTTTAACTTCATAAATATCAAATTTCTTTATTTTCTTAAATAGAAATAGAACCTATGTCGCGTCTTTCATTTGAAATTCAGGAAATTAATTTTATCTCTGCAGACTAAACAAATCAAAACGAGAAAGCAAGTCGGTAAAAACGGTTGCCGTTTCTTGTTATCAGTTACTTGATTGTTTTGGAGTACAGAACGATGAAGGATAAGGGAGCTAGAGAGAGAGAGGAGGTTTTTGAGTTAACGCGCAGTTGGCTACGAAAAGACGCTGTCCAGCACCCGTGAAATTTTCTGTAACTTGAGGCAAATTATTTTGCCGCATCAAAGGTGGCTCGAAAATTGTTTTAACGCTCTCCCTACACGAGATTTTCGCGCTCCGGTGGATTTCCCGAGCTCCTCCCAAACGATTTCCGCGCTTTCTTTTTGT
>CAJUYG010005840.1:0-13130 GCA_910591675.1 Galerucella calmariensis
TTCTCCATTATTGCCAAAGATATTTATTAAAACGTGTTTTGAATTTGAGGACTTATTTTTCTCGATCGTTTTTCGGCTACATGAAAGAGCTGACCCCCTGTTATTTTGTTTATATACTATGGCAAAGCTTTTTAGATGTACAGAATAAAAAATGTACAAAGTTAAGCCGCGCGATCACCGCACTTAAAGGAGTAATTGGCGTAGAGGTGGGAACGCTCGTTATATAATTTTCTGATATTAACGTTGCACTGTGAATAGTAAAGACAGGTCGTAGAGAAACACAACAAACGTTATCGTTCAAGCGGTTGGATCCAGAGTTAACTACAATAGTTGTATCAACGAAAACCGTACATCTTGTATAGGTACAACATCAGTTTGAATAACACATGTCTTCCCACTTGATTGTTATTCACTTGAAATTATGTATTCATAAAAACAGACCATTTTTATAAAACCACTGTCGTTTTCCTTCAAAGTTTGAATTCGCCAAAAATCTGATATTTTCCAGTCGCTCATATTATTGGAAAAGTTATTGTTTTTTTGGCAATTCAAGGACTCAACATCATTGATAGTACATATATTGAAAAAGTTGAATACTTTTGGAACGGTTAAATAGAAAATAACAAAGAAGAGTGAATAGTTTAGTATTCAGTCTTTACTTTGCAGAGTAGGAAGAAAGGTCGGAAAGTCGGGTGAGAAATACTTGCATTGTATTATTTTTCATATTTTCAGTATCTATCATGGATTTAGAGACCTTTATTGGGTTAGACGATATGCATGTTTTTTCTTTGGGAGACTATCTAGCAGTGGAGGCACCGAATAAAGATAGTAATGAAAAAGCAAATGAACTTTTGCAAAGGTATGGAATTGTGCCAACGAGGGATACGGCGAAAGACTGTCCAGCATGTCGATTAGTCTTATATGCAGTAGGCGATAGACACCGACGTGGCTTCAGATACTTATGTCGAAACCATGCACAAATAAAAAGATTCAGTCCATACCAGAATACATTCCTAGATAGAGTTAGAAGTAATGCGGAAATGACATCCGACAGAGTCGTCAAATTAATTTTTTGCTGGGTACAAGGTTATCCTTCAACGATCACAAAAGGTATGCTAGAGCTCTCGCAAGATACAGTCGTAGCCTGGTAGGGCTATTGCAGAGACGTAGCATGCGCTATCGCATGTTACGAATTTGAGCCGATAGGTGGGCCAAACGACATAGTTGAAGTAGATGAGAGCCACCTATTCAATAGGAAATATAATGTAGGGAGATTAACCCAATGGCGGCATGTATGGGTAACTAGGGGGAATAAGTCGAACAGCCCGTAAGAGGTTTACCGCCATTGTAGACAGCCGCGACAAAGAATCCCTACTGACAGAACTAGTCAAATGTATTGATTTGTCGTCATACATTTGTACCGACGAATTGGCCGCATACAATGAGGTATTTGATGGACATGGCACCGTAAACCACTCCGAAAATTTTGTGAATCCCCCTAAAAATGAACCTCCTCATTGGGCACCTGCTGGAAGATTCAGCCAGGCTTGTCTATAAAAAACAAGACTCGCACCGCCGGCACCAGATATGCAACCATACAGGGATCATACAAATACAATTGAAAGAAACTGGCGATATCTGAAAGAACATTTAAGAACTACAAATAAAGTATCTACGGTGGACCAATATATTGGTGAATGGATGTACAGAAAAAACATCCTATCGGAATACACCAGCAACAAAGATAAATTTTTAAGATACCTCAATGCTATAGCTCCAGTATATCCTGGATTAGGAAAGCGGCCAATGAAAAGAACATATAATGAAATAGACGACTGCGACTGTCATGAGTGTTCCGATCAGTGAAATACACATTTGAAAATTAAATAAAAACCTGTACGAAGCAAAGAAGAAAAATATGAAAAATGAGGAGGGGATAGATGGCATTCTCAGAGAAAAAACAAGTTTCATTACTATGTAGTATTATTCTCATTATATTATAATCAAAGATTTTTATATTTATGGAATAATCGATTTTTTTCAACATTTTTCACCCATAACTTTGTTAAAAAAAAAGTTGTTGAAATGTTATTCAAGGAGTGAACGTGAAAAAAAACGTAGAATTTGATTCCATATTTAAAAATGCCTTTTTACGAATTTTTGACGGTTTCAAACCCCCCTTCCCCCCTATGGGGGGGATGGGGATGGATAGTTATGTTATTTTGTTTAGTGATTCTGTTGAATATACATATGCCAAATATCAAATTTTTATTTTCATTAGTGAAGACGGAATGAGGATTTTTATATTTATAAAATAATAGATTTTTTAAAAACATTTTTCCCGCATAACTTTGTTAAAAAAAATTGTTAAAATGAAATTTCAGGGTTATACGAGAAAAAATACGTAGAATTTGGTTCCATATTCAAGAATGCAATTTTACGAATTTTTGACGGTGTCAACTCCAGATGGATAGTTATGTTATTTTGTTTAGTGATTCTGTTAAATATACATATGCCAAATATCAAATTTTTATTTTTATTCGTAAAGACGGAATAGAGATTTTTATACTTATGGAATTATCATTTTTTTTCAAACATTTTTTCCGCATAACTTATTTAAAAAAAAAGTTGTTAAACTTGATTCCATATTTGAAAATGCATTTTTACGAATTTTTCACGGTGTCGACTCCCCCCCCCTGGGGGATGGGGATGGCTGATTTTGGTAAAATTAAAAATTATCATCCACCAATACATTTCCCCCCACCCTAAATTAAAAAAAAAGTTATTTTCCGGGTGTCTGGCGACCTGGGGAGCAGCTTTGAGAATTTCAAAATTTCACTATTTTCCCTTCAACCCTCAGGACAGAATATTTTTGTCGGTGGAGGCTGGAATTTTTCTAGGTTTTAACGAAATTTTTTCAAGTCGATATTTTTCGACTTTGAATTCTTGTTTAAATCGACAAAAAGACAGTCACTTGTGGTCTTTTGGACTTGGAGTGATTCCGAGTTTATCTTCATCGACTTAGAAACATTTTCGTATTTTATGAAACTTTTCGATTCAGAAATTCGATATCCTGGCCCAAGGTTCGGGTTACCGTGTCCGGTAGCTGATATATTCCCTTATATACCAACACACCATACAACAACATGGAAAACGGGAGAGCGTTTCTGCAACCAAGCAGGAAAGCGACCGCAACGACAAAGGGTGGTAATAATAGCCACCCATTGCAGGGCCCTTCAACATCGGGCCCATCCGCGTCGGGAGGAAGAATGTCACTTCCTCCCGAAAAACGCGTAAACTACTTAAGACAAACCACCCCAGCACAACAGCAATAGCTGGCGGGTCAAATAAAGGACAGAGGAGTATTTAGAAAAACACAACACCCTCCGCCAGCAATCCGGAGAGAGGTACCCCTGTCAATGGACAAAATACGGAGATGGAACAACGCACACCGGAGGGAGAAACAGCTTTACAAAGACCTCCTCAAGTCAGCGAGAATCCAAAACAAAAGCTTGCTGACATCCGCCCTCGCCATAACAAAAACGGCACCCAACAACAAAGCCGCAGCCAATCCGACCGAAGAAGATGACAGTCGCAGCCTCATTGGCAACATCAATAACGCGCGTAACCGAGAATTTAAAAATTAACAACAGAGACATCACAATAACCACTGACAATGCGCTAAGAGTTAATGAGCGGGCGAGAGAGGATGACTCCGTCTGAGGAACAGTCGACCAGCAGGGCGGCGAAAAGATCGACACCACAAATATTACGGATATTTCAAATGTATCTCCGCAAACTTCACAAAATATCCCAGTCACACTAATAAATATTATATATACAGGGTGATTCATAAGTAATGGGCCAAATTGTAAATCTACGTTCAGAAGGCCAAAATAATAATATTTTCATTAACAATAATGGACTGCTCCTTACTGAGGTACAGGATGTTAAAGCGAAAAAAAATAAAATAGATTTTTGTTAATAGATCAGCTACTTTCCTACATAATGACTTGAAAATTGGGTATGAGCTAGTTTTTGTAAGGGTGAACAAGAATGTGTGAGAGGATTTGAATTAACTCGTAGATGTCGTCACATGCGCCATATAAATTAGATCAAATCAGCTACAAATTTTTTATCGCTCATTATTTTACAACTTACTTATATAATTTGGATAGCCCCATCATTTCTGTAGAAAAAAGCTATACTTCTTTGATCTTCAAAATATCAACGATTTTCGAGATATTCGAATTTTACTAATTCACTACACTACATTTCACGATGGTCGACGTAACATTAATCTGTTAAGTTATTAACTGGCGTACAATAAATGTGTTTTATTACGTAATTTTTGTATGGTTCCATTTCAATATTATTATCAGTTATCAATTACGGTTAGGTAAATGTCAACATTCCATGGCATACTTGTGTCTTAACAGATTAATGCTACGTCGACCACCGTGAAATGTAGTGTGGTGAATTAGTAAAATTCAAATATCTCGAAAATCGTTGATATTTTTCATCATACTAGTTCATTATTGTGTTTTTATTGCTTAGTTACCAACTATCTAATGTCGCACTTTATGCCCGTGCGGGCATAAAGAGAAATCATTTTTTGTTCAACTTATATAATAACCATGTCGTAAGCTTCTTTAGACTTTTTTGGCAACAGATTTACAGTTGCTTTCTTCGCTTTTTCCATAATTTCATCAGGAATTCCAAATTCTTTGTTCATTTTAATTTCTAACTTTGACGCATATAAAATTTATTGTGATATTATGACACTTACGTTTGTCAACATTCACCTATTAATACAAACCGGATTTTTTAAAACACTGATTTGTATTGAGATTGGATTGCAATAACGAAAGTAATTATACTATGAGAGTTTTGGACCAAAATCGAGATATTAACATGGTATTCTCCATAAGAAAATCTAAGGATCAAAAACTCCGAAATTGGATTCTAAGGTGGGTTTACACCGGCAACCGGACTGGGGGCGTGGCTAGATAGAACTATTGCGCATGCGTCATTGAACAGGTGATAGGGGTGATAAAATGGTGAAAAAATTCTAACTACCCCCATTCATCCCCAACGGAGCACCCCTCAAAGTTAACCAATCAAACGACGTCTCAAAGGCATTAACGTCTAGTATATAGACCCATCCCAAATATTTAGGATTCCCAGTGTACCACCCAAATGTTTTGAATACCCCATTGACCCATCCTCAAATATTTAAGATCCCCCATTAGCCCACCCCCAAATGCCACTCTCTAAATTGAACAAATTTTCACCGCAGTCCGGGCGCGAACCATCAACCTTTGCGTCTGAAACAATGCGTCTAACGAACATAGCTATTCGTACTCATAAGTGTTAGATCTAAAAAAGGTATAAAAAAAAGAGTGCATGGTTTGAAGTAAAATGGACTAAAGTCTACATAGGTATATTGAAAATTTAAATTATGATAAGTGAAATATCATTGACCTCTAGTATTCTTTTATATACAGAGTGCTGGAAAAATTATAGTTCATGACCAACGTATCACTGAGAAGACATATTAACGTAAAAAGATTTAGTCTATTTGCACACCACCTTGAAGATACCGGCACGTTGTCTTTTTAATTTGTGGTAATCTATCCATTAGGTTAGGTTAAATAAAATAACAAATAGTTTTTAAATTAATATTATACGGTTCATTTCCACACCATCTTATAATCATAATAATTGATATAAGGAGATAGAACCATGGCGCGTTGTATTTAATATTCAAAGTGGCAAAATAGGCCTGTGGAAAACCACTTTGAAAAAGAAAAAAATATTTCTTCTCAATTTTCACTAGGTCACACATAAAAAAAATAAAATATATCAATTTTTTGAGTGATAAATTTTATACTTTTCCTAAAAAACATATATCTTTGAAAATGTGTAACGATATCCCACCGAAACATCGTTTTAGAGACGACTATGGATCGATACGAAACTGTTTTTACCAAGCCAGTGTAGATATAAAAGGACGACCGAGAATAGTAGCAGTCAGTCAGTTTTCAAATGTATTTGAAAACTAGATAGTAAAAAGAGACAGCGAGCAGTCGAGTAGGAAGGACGTGTCTTGAATACTCAGAAGCAAGCGAAGCAGATTTTTGAGAAAGTGATCGGACGGAGGCTTGATTATTTTTCAGAAGATTCTACAAAAGGTAAGCTAGTTTAGTACTGTGTGCTTATTTGAAATTGAATATACCAAACTACAAAAATGCCTACTAACACTAATATAGGTGCTATCATCAAACATCCGGAGCAGCCGTCACATTTGCAGCTGAAGCTTCAACGGCTTCTGGACCGTGGTGGTGCAATTGCCGCCACAACCACTAGGGGTAATTGCGGCAACATTACCTGATTTTAACGGCAAGGATGCTGACAGGTACTTGGAAAAACTGGAGCAGCGTTCCAGGCTAGATAATTGGCCACAAGCTGACACATTAAGCATTTTAAAATTTAAATTAACAGGTGCTGCATACCAATATTTTGAATCTGATAAAACCTTAGACAATTTAGATTATTATGAACTTGAAGAGAAACTAATACGTAAATTTACTCCGAAATGTTTACCGGGTAATAATTTATTAAGGCTTAGCAGCTGCTACCAACGACACGATGAAACAGTAGCGGATTTTACTACGCGATCACGACTTCTAGCAGCGAAAGCTCTGGAAGAAGACTTAGTTGGAGCATCAAAAGATGAAATCCCAGGTTTGAGAAAAAAGAATAAAGATTTAGTCATTAACCAATTTAAGATGGGGCTTAGAAAGGACCTTATGAAGGAGACAGGAGTGTTGCTATTGAAAGAACCAAATCTGGACTTGGACAAAGCCGAGGAAATAGTTTCCTTGCAAGAAATGACACAGTTGATGCTAACAGAAAAAACAAACTCAGACACAGTAGCGTATATGGGACAGGAGAAATGGTGCAACAATTGCAAAACAAACAATCGTGAAGAAAGAAATTGCAGATATAGAAAGCAACAAAACCCACAAAGAGAATGTTACCACTGTGGTAAGACGAACCACTGGACAAAAGACTGCCGACAAAGTCCTCCACATTTTAAAGAGGAAGCATGTCGCAACTGTGGCAAAACAAACCACAGAACAAATGAGTGCCAGGCAAATAGGCAAAAAGGAAGAGATCAACCGAAAAATGCTTGTTACAGATGTGGACAGCAAGGACATTGGGCAAAGGAATGTAACACACCGCATGAAAACAATGGAAATCAACAAAATAAGCAGACCCCCAATCAAAACAATAATCAACAAGAGAGAAACACAGGTACGACTCCCAGACAAAGGCAAAATGGGTGGTCACAGCAAAGGCAATCAACCAGTAATAACTCACGGAAACATTTTTTAAACTAAATAAGGCCACCGGATCTTCCCAACCAGTGAGCCTTAATAAGAATAAATTAAGGGAAATTAATAAAATGATAACACATTTTTATAGGTCAGTCATGAGAACATGCATGTTAGATACAGGAGGCTCGTATTCACTAATAAAACAGTCACTGGTAGAACCAGAAGAAGTGGATATAAGCAGCATTAGATCACTATGTCTGAGAGGTATCACGGGGCATGAGATAAGATTACATGGATCTACGCAGGCAAACATTCAAACAGAAACGGATGGAGCAATATTCGAACTGATAGTCTGCGAGGACAAAATGCTGAAAGATGTAGATGCTCAGCCAGCCAGACCTAACCCAAAAAGAAGGAGAATTAATAGCACTCGAAAAAGCGTACCGCTTAGAAGGTCGAGCAGAATGCGTCAGGGTCACCACAGCCAACCTGACTTCGTGTGTAGCGCCACATATGCATAGACGACCAGAGAAGGTCGGAACCGCTATAGAAGGAGAAATAAGAATTAGTAGTCTAATTTCCCAATTCTTTCTCGTTCAATCTCTTCCTAACATTCCCAAATATTATCCTAAGTTACAGATAATTTACTAAAAGGGACGGATGGATTATTGGAATATTCACCCATATATGGTCTGGATTAATTAAATTAATTCAGCGAGATAAAAAAATCTCAATATTTTTATTGATACTCTCCAATACACTTTTTGAATATGTTCAACCTTTCTATCTAAATCAATGACTGGTGTAATGGTACTACCACTAATCTACCGAACGTACATGACACAATCTGTGTGACTGATGATAAAGGGCCAACTTGGCCAAAAGTCTCAGAAACTAGTAGCTCCTTCATTCCTGTTCCCCGAAGGAGGTTTAGAATTCTGAGACTCCAACTCCAACTAAAGAAACTAACTTGAACCAGATTTCCAGAAACTAGTAGCCCCTTCACCCCCGTTTCCCGAAGGTGGTTTACGATTCTGCAGGCTTCAACTTGGTAAATGTTCCTATCCTATCCAGTGATCGCAACGGGTTATACTGGGCTCGAGGATCCTGGTGTGTAATGAGTTGCAGAGTATGTGGATGGAGATTTCCTCCTCCATACCATATAATCAACGTCAGTATCTCCTAATAATTTCGAGTTTTTGCAGGTCTAGGTTTAGACGGAAGATCGTTTTCCGTGAGGTAATAAACTGAAAGAATAGCTTACAAGTAATACAGAACAATTTCGAGTGCTCTGTTTGCAATTCTGTGAAAGTTTTGAGCTGTCAGTGCAGCTAACTTATGGTCGTACTGACAAGGTGCTGGTACATTGGTACTAAACCAAGGCTGCTAGAGTATGTGGATGGAGGTTTCCTCTTCCATGCCATATAAGCAACACTATTTTTCTTTTTCCTTTTTTTTTTTCCTCTTCTGCGAAAGATTTGAGCTTCCAATGCCGCTAAGGAAGGAACTAACTTACTGACCTTAAAGTGCATATAAAATATGACAACATCTTTTTATTATCTTATTTTAATTTCCTTTCTCTTCAATAAAACATAATATGTTTCATACGGACATTTTTAGATGTCGATATAAATGCGAGGTTAATAACCCGCAGCTCCAAAATAGGGGCAACGAGTCAATAGATTGGCATATAAAAGTAAAGTGTTACAAGGTGACACATTCCTTATCCTCTAACCATATGTTAGCAAATGAGCTAAGAGCGGAAACACACGCGTTTTCAGGAGTCAGTACTGTGGAATGAACGTCTAGACGAGGCTTAAGTAGAAATAAATACCACACAGAGGGAAGGTCGAGAAATACGAATTTACTATAAAATACATTAAAAGTTAAAAATAATGTAGTAGCAGACGCTTTGTCCCGTGTCGAATTATCATCGGATGATTTTACTTATATGGTAACCAGAGCACAGACAAAGCTAGCAAATAAAAATATTGTTGGTAGTCTTGATTCTAATCTAGAGAAAAGGACTAATAGAATTATCAAGGCGACCAAAGTATTCTTATGTTACAAAAAGATTTCGAGAAAATAATAAAAAAAAATGAAAAATATGATTATAAAATAGGGAAATTAATTTTAATGGAAAATTCGCGAATAATTTACATAAATCAGGTAGTACAGAAAAAGGTACAGTTGGGACAACGTGTCAAAAATTGACAATGATAGATACTAAATGCAGCAGTTCCCTCGTACATGGGGAAACCAAATAATTTCAAAGGAAAAAATCGGAGCAGGAGATTTGAAAACTTAATAGATAAAATACGTTTCTACATCCAAGTTAGAAACTAAATAACAAAGAGAGACTATACATATATAGCGAGTAAGACATAATACAGAGTGAAGCAAACCTGTTAGATAAATCTAGAAGGGGTTTATCGTAGGTAACACAGGAAGCAATGAACAATTTTTTTGTATTTTTATTTTAATTTTTTTTTTAATCCGTTTTTGTTAAATTATTTATTTGAAGGAAACCAGAAGGGGTTATTCAACTTAGATAAGTAAGGTTACAGGAAACCAAGGACATTCATTTTACTTAATTATTTTAAATTAGTTAGTAAGTGAAATTAGAAGGGGTTATTCAACTTAGATGAGGCTACAGAAGCCACTAACAGTTTTAAGGGTTTTTTTTCATAATTTTTTTTAAGTCAATCATTGACATTGCATCCAAAAGATTTTATGTAATCTGGACATGGCTACAGGAAGCCATAAACATTTTTCATTCTTTTTGTCTTCCAATGACATAAAAACATAAAGGGTAGGTTCAGTAAGAGAAAGCTAGAAGCAGCCATAGTTGGTCATAATTCTTTCACTGAAAAAGGAACTTACTACATTAGGACTTATAAAAGCAAATAGTTACAATTATGTAATGTGATTATAAGTACCAAACAACAGAATACAAGTACGTTAATAGGTGCATGTACACTGTTAATATTATTTCATTTTATTACTTTAGTTTACATTTTTAATATTTTTTCTATATTTTTGTCGCATTTAGAATAAGAAAGTGCGTAGTGAATCGGAACTCATCAAACTCAAATTTTATTGAACTGAAGAAAAAAGAACCAGAACTAGGAGAAGAAAATGGTCAACCGACACAATACCATGACTACCCTAACGCTAATCTTCGCCATACTACATGGAACACATGGTTTAATAGCCTACGATTGTACGGTCGCGAAAACCAACGCAACGGTTATATCGCTAAGGGACATTTAGGCGGGCGTGCCCCCAATAAAACATACGTAAGAGAAACAGTGTCAGTCCAAGTGTTTCAACGGAACACAAATGGTTTGGAGCTGCAACGTCGAAGTGACAAGATTAATTTTTCACTGTGGTATGCACAGCCACACATCCATAGTCAGTGACGGACTAGACCATTGATTCCCAAAGTGGTCCAGGTGGACCCCGACAGGGGTCTACGCTTGCGTAGAAAAAAATGGGGGCCCACAACTCGTTAACGGGGGTCTATAAAAATGTATTAGGTGATCCGACTTGACTTCTCCTATGAATATAGGGAGACAATAATATAGGAAGACAATATTATAAGAAGCTCAGCAATTGTTTTTGCAAGAACTTGCATATTCCATAATCAGAAAGAGCGTGTCAAGACTCGCCGATGCCGCGCCTCCCGCCCGCCTAGTTAGAGTCGTGTCTGAGCTTGCATGAACTTGTACTCAGTTGTTTCCGGAATTTCAAAAAAAAAAGTGTACCCATATAAGTGTTCACCAGTGAAGGAAGTAGTTTTTAGACTTTTGAAAATTAAAGTGAATTGATATTATTGTTTGCCAGTGTTGAAAAAGTAAGTACCTACCTATCTATTTGTTAGCACCTTGTATCTGCGGGAAAAACAAACCCAGGTTCTGAACCATTCCAAGAATAAAGATTTCATAGGTCAAGGAAAATTATAACAGTATTTTTTTTACTTTCTTAAACTATCTGATTTTAAGTATTTTTAAGTGATGCGTGCGTTTTGTATGGATAGTCCTAATTTTTTATTTTTATGAGTGCGTAAATAAATAGTTAGTTTTAATTGTGTTTTGTAATGAATAAGTATGTTGCGTTTAGTGAGTGACTAAGTACACGTATAAAATATATACAAAGTAAAAGTATAAAATAAAATACCTATATTTATTTCGAAAAAGAACAGAAAGTTCCGGAATATTAAACTTCTATTCCAGCTAGCTCTACTTTAATTTCATTACAATTCTTTAAATATATTATTCTCTTAAAAAGCCACATTTGCATGTTTTTCAACACATTCTATCCCTTTTGTTTCGATGGAAATCCGATAAGATAGAGATAATTTGAAAAACGCAATCAGTGCTTCTTGATTCTAGTATGCTAACGGTTTTTTCCCGTCAATAACTTCTGTCTCATCAGATTTCCATTGAAAATAAAAGGACATAATGTGCCATTACAGGCGGGGTTACGAATTTAAAAAGGCGCGAGTATTGAAAATAGTGCAATCAGAAATGAGAATTGGATGCACATTCAGTCCAATTCTCCGTCTCTGTTCTATCCATCTCAGACGCACTACATGTATCGATCGAATCGATCCACTTTTCGGATTTGTATCATACTAATAGAAAAATCGATAGTCTGTCTCTTTTTTCCGATGGAAAACTAATAAGATACAAATAAGTGATAGATTGGTGAAACAAAGGATTTGTGACGCCCTCTTTGTGGGATTTGAATCTTTCTGCCTAAAATATATTTGCATCTCTACTTGTTCTTGTTAATAATAACACGTGTATTTTTCCAATTTTAAATCCCTTGCCTTTAAAATGTAAGTATCAGTATACATTGATAGTTATTTATTTATGAAGAACGAAACGTGAAGTTTGAAAGTAGGAATTAGTCGTTAAGACTAATTGTCATGATACTGCTCAAATTATAATAATGAATTTTGCGGTAAGGGTAATAAGGTAGAGTTTGAGTTACTCCTATGTTGTGCATATGGCCGACATTTCAAACCATCACCTATCTAGTCTCCATGCAATGCATGCTATCACCAATCATCTGGATCGTTTGATAAAGTTTACAGATTGACTAGGTACCATGCATATTTATAGTTTTATCCGTTTTTTAAGACAATTTACGTTCTTTAAGATTTATAGTTATTTAAGCAACAAGTATTTTCCCTATCTTCAAAAACTAATATTTTCGATATGACTGTATGTTTGGTTGCCTATAGGAAAATCGTATATTAATAGAAGATCGTTCAATACTAAAGAGTTCAGAGTTCTAAAAAATAAAACCACCGGGACACCTTCTAAAGATAAGAGAGGAAGACACCCATCAGCCAATAAAACCCCTGATGCTAAAGTTGAAGAGGTTAAGCAATTTATTAACCGCTTTCCTGCCTACGAGTCGCATTATACAAGGCAGAAAAGTGGAGAACGAAAATATTTTCCACAAAAAATCTTGAAAAGGCGATAACTAATAGAAAAACTGATGAAGAGGGTGAAAAGGTAGAATGGATGAAAATGCAATGGATTCGGTATACATCGGAAACTAAACATCGATTCCAGTTCAAATATTCAAATTCTAGGGATGTGCTATTCTGTACTGCTAATGTGGCAAAACGTAAGAGAGTTGAGGCAATAGAGAATATGGGATTACTTTACCCTACTGGAAGGCCGATTGAGAAAAAGAAAATGGCGAATCTCAATGAGCTACTTCCGTATGTTCCGCCAATTCACCATCCATTTTATAATAATTTACGCACTA